>JAOTRH010450738.1:0-30596 GCA_034768845.1 Heliamphora exappendiculata | reverse complement strand
TCTTGGCTAGGTCGAACGGATCGAATTCAGGTTTTGAGAATTCAATGTTCGAGCTCGATGTGTTAGTACACTTGGAGTGTATTAAGCGGGATCAACGGGATGATCGATTCTATACTCACTATATGAATTGATTCACATCCCGTATTATCATGTATTGCGCAAACTCTTAATCCCGAATTGATCGATTAATTGTGTTTAGATAATGTACAGTACTTTTAGTCGTCAATGGTTGAGATTTCCTCAATGAGATCAACAATACCGATGAGTTGGGTACTCGCATTATTCGTCTGATGATTGATAATCAGCTGATGAAAACCACGTCTGATTCAGGTTGAGGAGTTCCCCCTCGTGTGCTTTGCTTATAGGTTTGATTATGCTAAACCTATACAGTGGATCTTCAGATCCGGCATATCAAAAGGTTAAGCGGTGCGATTGTGAGGAGAATAGGATAATTAAATCGGATTGTTAGTAACCTAATTTATTTATCAAAAATTCATACCTTAAACGTGGGGAGAATTAAGTGTATTTGATAATTAAAAACTCAAGACATAATTTGAGTTAGGGGCGGAAGTTTAGTCAGGACCATTAGTAGAATAAGTTTTAGTTCGTATGGGAAATGATCTAGCTCGGGGACAGAGTTAGGTATATCCGATTTTTTTATACGGTTAGCCCGAGTCCTATACTTTCTCGTGATCCCTCACGTAACCCATTATACGCACGAATTTTTTTCTTGTTGGTTTCGGTAATTATTTAATTTAATTAGAATGTCGATTTTGCCGCTGGGGACATTCAGGAGTTAAATTAAATGTTGAAGGGTAGTTTTGATTTATGGCACACCTAGGGATTACTCCCTAGGTGGCCGGCCCTAATATGGGGATGGAGATTTGTTTTCATAATGGATATATATCTCTTGCTATTTTTTGAGGTAGGAAGATATAGATGCCATACATATCATAAGTGATATATATGGGATATATCATTAAAAAAAAACCTAACCCTAATTCCCTCTCATAGCCGCCTCCCACTCTCCTCTTAGGCAATTAATTTTGCCTTTTAGAGATTATCGTGTGAGAAGAAACCAAAAGGAGGAAGAACTCTTCGATCGGAATCGGTGCCCACACACCGTGATCGTCGTAGTGCGTCCAGGACATACGTGGAAAGATTGCAAGGTTGTCTTCAACGTATTCAGGATTTCTTGAAATTTTTCGACATGTTTCATAAAGGTATTATACTATTAAGATTAATAGAGTTATCAGTTTTCATGAAAAATGCATACGTCGTTTTTTACGGTCACGACATCGGTTCAAAACAAATTTTCCGCTCCAACAAAAACACCATTTTTGAACAGAAAACATTTCAGTCGACTGACCCCTCGAGTCCAGTCGACTGAACTTCCCAACTCAAGATCCAGTCGACTGAACTCATGGGTCAAGTCGACTGAACTTGCCCAGAAAAGGTCGGTTGCTACGGTTTTGTGATTTCAATCCTCAAATCAAGCCTCCAAACTCCTATTTTTGATATCCACAAGCATACCCTAGCTTAGGACTATCACAAAACCTAAAAAAAAAACATCCAACACCCGATTTCATCCAATCGAAACGCTGAAAAGAGTTTTAAAACCAAAAACCCTAACTTGAAACAAATATGATTTTCATGCGATTTACACGGTGGAAACAGATAAGATTATATAAACAACCCTTATACAGCAGTAGAATTTGAGATCCTACCTCGTTGGGTCAAAAACCCGACGCCTCGATCTACGTGCAAATTCGAGCTTCGTCAAAATCAAATTTCGTCCGGATGGATGCGTAGACCACGAAGCTAATAGCAAGGATCGGTTATTGGTCCGTCGAAAACTAAGTCCCGGGCCCCCGAGAAGTTAGAGAGAAGGCAGAGAGAAAAAATAGAGGAAACTTAGGAGTTGAGTTTTGAAAATATCTTTTGAAAATATCTAACTCCAGATATTTATAAGGCTCCAAAATATCTTTTTTTTTAAATTCACACAGAAACTCCCTACAACTCCGGGAAGCAACCCCGCATGCTCAGATTAACTAAAACAGGCATCGAAACGCATATATGCACATTAAAGCAAAAATGCTAAAGTGTGACTAAAAACACGTAATATGCATATAAATCAAAAGAAAGCAGTACAGGGTCTCACAGAGATGCTGCCACGTTGTAAGACATGTCAGGCCATTTGGAGTTGGCGGTCGCTATGTTTTTGAAAGGTTCCACAAGGTTCTATAGCGGTCGCCACAATATAAGTTAGCGATCGCCGGGTTAGAGGTGGCGGTCTCCACTTTTGGCTAGAGTTTTCAAGAGGTTCTATTGGAGATCGCCACATTAAACATTGCGGTCGCCTTACTTGGGCAACAAGTTTTGATGGTTCGACAAAATTTTATTAGTTTGAAGGTTCCGGGTTCAACTACCGAGGTTGGATTACTTTCTGAGGATCGAACTAAAGTACCATTCCATTTGTTTTCATCATCAGATTCACCTAAGATTGGGCGAGGGAAAATTGGGGTGTCTACACACATGTTTAGCTGTTTTAATAACATGCACGTGTTAGCATGCTGGGTATACGTGAATGTTGTGTATATGTGAGCATAGGGGTTGAACCTTAGGATTGATTAGTCTTACCTTTGGGCGTTTGGGTTAACAAACTTGGGAGCCAATTTAGAAACGCGTTTAGCTGACGTAATTTCTAGTAAAGAATCTAAGTAGATTATCCAAATTGATGCGCCACTCTTGACAGTTCTCCTCGGTATGTGAGATTTTCTTAGCATGAACCTATGTGGCTACATGTTAGCATGCTTATGTGATTAGTATTTATGTTCATGCGATGTGCCGTGTCTTATGTTATGTGTTTCTTTCATATAGACATGATGTCTGTGCATAGAGGGCAAGGCCGTGTTCGAAGCTGTGGCCGTGGTTTTGGAGTTGGTGGTGGACTCCCTGGGTGGTGTGCTGTGTTGAGATAGCGGTTGGTAAGGATGTGAGGTTGGGACGAGTTGTAGATCCCGTACCTTTGAGATAGTTAGCCATTGTTTAGGATGCCTGAACTTGCTCGACTATATTCTAGGAATGGTTTGGCTGACCATCTCTCATACTTGTGTCGATTGCGATCGACGGGGTTGTTTTCTTTTGACATTGTGCTGAATTTCAGGGACAAAATTCCTTTAAGGGGGGCAAGAGTTGTGAGACCTTGACCCGTTTTCTTTTTTGGCATTTTTTGTCGTGTGTTTACCGTTCTCGTTACAGCATGTTCATATGCATTTTTATGCATGCTCGAGTTTAGAGATGCATGCGGGGTTAGTTCCCAAGGTTGTTGGGCGTTGCGGTGCAAAATTTTTTTTAAAAAAGAAGATATTTTTGTGGCCTATAAATATCTTGCGTTAGATATTTTTAAAACTTACAAGCTAAGTTTTCTCCTTTTCACTTTGCCTTCTCTCTAATTTCTCAGGGGCCTGGGGTTTGGTTTTTGACGATCAGACAGTGGATCCTTAGTCTCCTTGTGGTAGGCTACGCATTTATTCGAATAGAATTTTATTTTGGCAAAGTTTGTTTTTACACGTGGATCGAGGCACTGAGTTTTTGAGTCAACGAGGTAGAATCCTAGACTTTCATGTCTTATAAGGGTGCTACGTGTAATCGTGTGTGTTTTTATCGGTTAAAATGCATAAAAAATCTATTTATGTTTCAAGAAAATTGGGTTTTGGTTCAAAACTATTTTTGGTTGATTTTGATTGGATGGAATCGGGTTTTGAGTGTTTCTTTCAAAGTTTGTGGTAGTCTTGGGCATGGATATATTCGAGGGTGTCGAAAGGGAGCTTAGAGGCTTCGATTTGGGTTAAGAAGTGGAAATTCCAAGTATTATTGTGAAGAGAAAGAGTTTTTGAGCTTAGAACTCAAAACAGGAAAAATCTGGGTTTTTCTGGGGTGTTTGCTCACTCGAGCGCCCGATGTTCGCTCGAGCAGACTAGCTGCGTAGGGCCATTTTCTTTTGATCATATCTCTCTCATCCAGACGCAGAATGGGGTTATTTTTATACTCAAACTGAAGCCCCAGAAGTCTTCTTTCCAATGACCCTCTCTCATAATAAAATTCTTTTTATAGAAAAAGTCATGACCAAAATAGTGAGGTTATGTCAAAATTTCTTAACAGTTTTTACTCGTTTTTGGCCGAATGTTTTGGAAAAGGTTATTTTTCATCCTGTTTGGAACTTTTTATCAAACTTCTTGTTCCTTGGGGTGTTTTGTTGTTTTTATGGTCATGTGGTGGCCTTTCTGTTGATTGGGTTATGGGGCTCAATCGACTGCTCTCCTCTAGTGGTTTTTCAATTGATTGGATTGTGGGGTTCTGCCGACTGAAGTCACAGAGAGGGGTGTTAGTCATTTCATGCGGGGTGTTGGTACATAGTTGTGTGCGTGGTGGTTGATGCATCGTTGGGTGCGGGACATGTTGGGTCCATTGTTCTTTCCAAAGATGGGGTTTGGGTGAAAACTGTAAGGACCGGATATATATTTATTTTGTGCTTACATGCCTTCGGTTAAGTGAAGAGACGAAATTAATTTTGGACGTGGGCGTTGCAAAATTTTGTTCGTTAACGGTTAACTTACTGATATGTGAAACTGTAATTAACATATAGGATGATAAATAACAATAATTTGTGGCTAAGTGTAGCTTATTAATTTAAATTCTTGGAATATGAGTTTAAAAATTTAGTTGTAAATGTGGGATTAAATTAAAAAGTTAATGGGATTAAATTAGAGTGAAATGGATCACGAGAGTTAAAGTTACAAAGAAAAAAGGAGGAAATCATAATAAGCAAGCCAAACATGGGCTTTTGGCCATTCTAGAGTTTTGTAGAGAAATGGGGGAAAAAGAGATATAAAGCAAGGGTCCCACCCTCATCCCTCATCCACGCCACCCTCACTCCTAGAGAAATGGGGGAAAAAGATATATAAACCAAGGGTCCCACCCTCACCCCTCATCCACGCCACCCTCACTCCTCATTTTCTTCTCTTCCTCTCCTCTAATTCTCTTGGGAAATTTAGGAGAAAACCCACAACCCTAACCTTTCCCCACTCAAATTGGTGAAGCTAGGCCACATTTGGGAGCTATCAAAGGAGATTCAAGACCTACAAACAAGGAAATCAAGATTTGAACCATCAAGGAGCAAAACTCCAAGTAGCCAAAACACTAGGAGGAAGAAAGTGATGGAATCTCAAGGCTTTGAGCTAATTGAGGTAGGATTTAGATTTTCTCAGATGTTTTATATTGATTTGGGTTGATACTTTGCTTGTATGAATAAAACCTAGTTGATTTCATACTTGATTAACAAATTCATGGATTTGTGTGTGATTTGAGTTGGGTTTGATGAAAATGGGAGTTTTGAGAAATGATTTAACCATGATTTTGAAGAAATGTTGTGAGAAAAGAGGTTTATGAGACTTTGGATTCCATGTTTTTGTATAAAAATGGGTTTAGATTAGCTTCAAAACTTAGAAAAAAATCAATTTTCGGCGCAAGACCACTTGATGGACCGATTGATCAGTCTATCAAGCAGTCAAGAGCTATTCTTGGCATTTTCTGCAGGCCAGACCGCTAGATAGACTGATCAATCGGTCTATCGCGTGGTCTGTTTCACTAGTTAAAATTGTTTTTTCAAATTAATGTATCTCTCTCATCCGAACTCTGAATGGGGTAAATTTTATACTCAAATCGAAGCGCTGGAAGTCCTCTTTCCAATAAGACTACTTTCACAAAAAAATTCTTTTTGTAGAAAAAATTATGACCAAAATAATGAGGGTATGTCAAAATTTCTTAACCATTTTTCACCCATTTTGGCCAAATGTCTTAGAAAATGTTAATTTTCATCCTTAACGAACTTTTTATCAATTTTCTTGATCAATGGGCTATGGATACACCCATATTAATATACTTGGATTGGGTTGCAAGTGTTGTACCGGTTGGTTGGGTTTTATGATAAAATAGGTTTTCTACATATAACATTTTTCTTTTAAGAATAAAAAAGGGTATCTGAGGGTTGTGATATGATGTGGTCATCATTTGACATTACAAAGCATTTAGAAGAGAAACTTGGTTTTCAAACTTGTGTATATACGTTTGATGGGTGCATTCCATTTTTCTTCAGTTGATATGATTATAATTGAATTAAAATTTATATTAATACTTGGTGATATTGAACTAATGATGTGAACTAGGAGAAACTACACAATGAAATTATTAACTTGAATTGAAACCCTACGATTGAATATGGAATATGCATAATGAGGGGCTGCGGTCCTACGGTGAAAGCCCGTGAAGATTTACTTTCTGATAATAATGAACCGGATGGATTGATGTGGATTAAGTTGGCCTGGCGGGTCCGCGGTGAAAGATCGAAACTTGCGCAAGACGAGGACCACAGCCCCACGAGTTAGCCCCTGAAATGTAGTGTTATATCGTGGTGAGTTATAGAGCTATCTATTACCCAATGGCTTAGCGTAGCCTATTGGGAATTAATAGGGAGGGGTTTCTATAAGCTACACCCGATGCCAGTTCATTATTGTGATACAATTTTGTGATAAATTGGATATGAAAATGCGATATGGTTTTTGTGAAAATCAGATAATGAGATAATAATATGGGTAAAATGTGAAAGAAATGAATGTTTTGAAAAAGGCTTGTGGAATTAATGAATTGGCGTGCGTGGGTGTGTGTGTGGGAGTAAATAATAAACTGACGGAACTTGCATCTTTATTTTGGTTGCACCCATCACACCTCACAAATCATGCATTACATGTGAGTTAATTTTTATCCTACGAGCTTCGGCTCACGTATGTTTACTAAAAAAATTGTAGGTTTCGAAGAGCGGGGTGACACCAAAGCTATGGAAGCTTTTGGGAATGGCCAGTAGATGAAGTTATATTGCCCTTTGTTTTTGTTGTACATTAAACTATGGAAAGTGATGTAACGTAAGGGATAATTAATGTTGTATGTTACACTAAACATTTGTGGTAAGCCTAGAAATGTAATTCTAGAACTTGGTTCATTCTGTTAAATCTTTTGAATGATATGTACAATATTTTCTTAAGTTCTTGGGCTTTACCTATGGTTATGGTTTATGTATGGTAAATGTTGGAGTTTATTCACGGACCTGAGTTTGGGTCGTGACAGAATGGTATCAGAGCTCTAGGTTCGAATACCTAGGAGCCGTGGGAATAATGATGACCTGTAGGTGTGACTTTTTGATGAGATTAGGCACCACTACACGGCATGAATTGTGTGCTTTCATGGGTTTGTGATTGAATTGTTTTGCGCATATTATGTGTTTATATGAGCATGGAGGGTTGAGTCTTAGGGTGATGTGGCATGCCATTTGGCGTCCAGTCAACTACGTTGGGGTTTGAAATAGAAAATCTTTTGGCCGACGTTCTTTCTATGAGAAATCTGAATTAGTTACCCAGATTGTTGCGTTACTCTGAGGCTTTCTCTCGGTATGTGAATGTGTGTTGATGTGATGTGACTAGGTGGTGAGTAGCGTGCAGCTCGGCTTTAGAAGGTTAAGTTGAGTTTCACCTAGTGAGGAGTTAAGATATCCTCGTTATATGAGCTATGTCCATGGGGCTAGGATGAGTGGTGGTCCAGGTAGTAGTGTGGGTCGTGGAAGTGAGACCTGGTGGTCAATAATCGTGGTGGGTGTAAGCCCATGAGATGAGCATTGAGTGTTTGGTGTGTGTTGTGCTACCAGTAGCCTAACAAATGAGTATGGTAGGGTATTTGAAACATCTTGGAGGTTGTTTGTTGTAGTTGGATATGAGGTGTGGCCTTGGACGCGTTGAGAATTATGTACATCATGAGTCGTACCATGCCTTGAGCCGTTCTATGTCATAAGCCATGTGCCTCGAGATTTAGTATGGACGGGAGCATAGTGGATGGGAACATGGTGGACGGGAGCGTAATAATCTCTGGCCTAAGGTATGTTAGAAAGTCTGAGCTTAGACGGTGTCTGGGAATGTCCCTTACCCTGAGGGGTGTTGTAAGTAACCACAGTGGTATCTTATGGTTTTGAAGGCCAGTTTAATGATCCTTGTGCTTTCCTCGTGCTATGGTGCTGAATCTTATTTCTTAATAGAAGTCAAAATTGTATGAGGAATGAATAGGTGGATTAAAGATTTTGTCAATGGATCGGCTAACGAGTGATGTGCATGTACGTATGATGAGATGTACGTTGGAGGTGGATGTGATTTAACGAGCAATGGTTTGAGGTTATTTAAAAATTGTTCTCAAAATAGAGGTTTGTGGCTTGATTTGTTGTTCTTATAGTTGGAAGATAATGTGGAATACATAGTTTTCGGTGAGAATGTGAGTGTGAGTGTGTGACATTTGTGGGGTAAGTGATAGATGTTGTTGGTGAAGTTGACTAGGTCGTCTTAGGATGACGTGTCTGTGTGAGGATATCCCATGAAGAGATGTAGTTGGTAGTGTGCGACTTGGCATAAGATCTAAAGATGGTGATGTTGTCTTACCCTTAGGGGCGAGTGATAGGGCTGTGCCGTTTGGTTTGGAGTCGGTAGGCAAGGTTTGTTTGTCTATGTTGTATGTAGTTGCCTTTATGTTTGAATAGCTGTGTGCTGGTGATAATCGTATAGTGACATAAGAGATGGGTGTTCTCGATTGAGCATTTGTGTTTTCTAGTGGGTGTACCAGAACCGCAAGCTAAAGACTGTGGCGTGGGTTTTACCCACCCATCTGGTTGTTACCTACCTGTAGAAAATCAAGTTGATGTGCTGCGACCCTGTGAGGAGATGTCTTAAAGTGATGCGAACATATGTGGTGTTGTCTTTGGTGGTTAATCGGTGAGGGTAGTATAGACACGTGTGATGTATCGTTGGGATGTGAAGGAGTGGGCGATCATTAATGTGCTTGGGTAGAGATCTACGTGTGAAGACTTAGTGCGACGAATGATATAACCAGTGTGTAATGGTGGTCCTAAGAGGTAGTGAAGTGGAGCAAGAGCGTTGAGCCGTGCAACTTGTGGTCTTCCTAGTGGGAGAGATGTTTTGTGGTTAGTTGAACAATGTGATTGCTCTTTCTTAGTGGGAATAAAACGTTGGGGGTGTATAAGTGTGGTTGTATTCACCGTAGTTCCTTGAAGAGCCCGTTTGCTTTACCCTATAAACCTGAGCGTTTTGAGTGACATTTCTGGAAGGGTCACCTAATTTGTATGAAGGGTCGATAGCTTCAACTCTCGTGAGATCCCTAAGATAGTTCGGTGATTGAGTTATTTACGGGGTGAGATTCTCGAATGTCAGTTCTGTGGGATTCCTTTGAGAATGTAGGTCTATGGCTTGGTCGTTATTCTCGTGATTAGGACATCGTGTTTGGGAACCGTGCCAGGTGTATGAGGTTTGAAAGGACAATAGGAAGGTTCGGTTGTGTGGTTAGCTTAGTGCTGAGATGGTGTATCCTAAGTGGGATAAGTATGGAAGTTGTTTATGTTTGACCTTAGGTTCAGAGGTGGGTAAGTTGTTTACCTATGGGAACGAAGTGTAGAGTAATAAGATTCAACATTGTACCATGTGGGTTAGATGGCCTGGGGTGATAGGTGAGAAACCATGGGTTAAAATGTCTGCAATAGATATGTACCTGGGAGCGAGAATGTAGGAAGCATCTGCATGATTGCGGGAGTCATTATTAGCTTGGGATGAAAGGTTTCAGGCTTAGATTTCCTTTTGTTTGGTGTCATGCACTTTCTACGTAAGTTGCTTGGACAGTGGGCTTAAGGTCGTGATATGGCCGTGATTTGCCTAATGGAAGTTAGGTCAATGAAGCGCAATCTTAAGAAGTGAGGTTTTGCCGCAATGGGAATGTTGGCGTTGCGTCTCCGCGTATGATTGGTGACGAGTTTGTAGTCTTATGGGATGTGATGTATGAGGTATGATGTTTAATGGTGTTCATACATATGCGAATGAGGTGTAAGAGTTTAAGTATGGTGGATGATCTGAGTAGCATGGTCGACGTCGACAGCAGTTGTGTGACTATCGTCAATACAGCTTCAAGGTGAGATTTACAAGAGTACGTTGAGGTTGGATCATGATTTTTGATTAACCATTTCTTTCTTAGGGAGAAGATACGGTTGTCTTGCGAACAGTTATGGTGTACGGGTTGTTTCACCTTGGTGAGGTGTAACTGTTAGGATCATTGGTTGACTCTTGGTCTGGCTATTATGGGAAAATGGGAGTCCCCGTAGATTAGTGTCTGTGATGTGACCCGTGAGTTTGTGCCTTAGGAAATGGATAATACCAGAATTAGGTGATTAGGGGGGGACCGAGTTCCTCATGGGTTTTCTGTAGAGTTGTGTTCCCTTGGAAGATTGGGTTGGTAGACTAGGAATGTTTGTCCTGGTTGACGAAGGAGTTAGTGTCGAGGCATAGAATCCTTTTCTTCACTGATTAACCAAGAATCATTAGCCGTGGTGTGTAGCTTGTTCTTAGTTGGAACCTTACGGTTGGAATATTTACATGGTGGGTTTGATAGGCTCTTGTGAGTCTGGAATTGTGTTCTATTTGGAGCTTTGGATTTCTCAAAATTTTTAATGTGTAATGAGTGGTTCGACCATTTGAAGGGAAGACTTGAATGTGCATGACGATGTCGATGATTGGGGTCATGTAAATACGAAAGATCATAAATTGTCTAGTTTGAGGTGTTGTAGACTCGAGAGACCGATGGGTAAATTTAAGGCGTCATGACAAGGGATGTGATTCCATCTGTATAAGTAAGTGATTACCGATGAAGCATTTGATTCATGAGGTGCGCTTAATCCTAGTAACTCACGGAGTTCAGGTGGTTGTGTTAGTGTTGATGGTTGAAGGATTCAAGTAATGTCGTACAAGTAGTGATATGATTTTAAGTTTGTGGTAGTTAATTGGCCGTAAGGGCATGGGTGATTTTTGGAGTAACACGCGTAACCCTTGTGAACAACGTCGAAGTTTGGCAACATGTGTTGGGGTTGGGAGAGTAGCCCTCGGTGTACGTTGGGAAAACTCTAACGGTGATAGTTCTTGTGTGTTTGGTTTGATTTTAAGTCCAGATTGAGGATGTTTACTCTCTGAAAATGAGTATGCGGTATGAAATGATGGTTACGGAGGGATAGTCAGTGACTAATGCAGAAGAGGTTGACTTCAATCATAGTATTGGATTTAGCCTGGTGTAGTGACCCGACCCGCTTGAATATAAAGCATTTAAGTGATGATTTTGGGTAAGAATTGACATCGTGCCAAACAATGATAAATTGATGATTCTAACAGTTGTGAGATGTTAGTAATCTAAAGTTAAGTCTGATGCCACCTCTGGGAACAAAATCCCATATAAAACGAACGATTAGCAAATTATGTGGACATATATTAAGATTAAATGAAGGTTTGGTGTGACTTGAGACGAATTTCGGCGACGAAATTCCCAAAGGGGGGAAAGTTGTAAGGATTGGATACGTGTTTATTTTGTGCTTACATGTTTTCGGTTAAGTGAAGAGACGAAATTAATTTTGGACGTGGGCGTTGTAAAATTTTGTTCGTTAACGGTTAACTTACTGATATGTGAAACTATAATTGACATATAGGATGATAAATAACAATAATTTTTGACTAAGTGTAGCTTATTAGTTTAAATTCTTGTAATATGGGTTTAAAATTTTAGTTGTAAATGTGGGATTAAATTAAAATGTTAATAGAATTAAATTAGAGTGAAATGGATCATGAGAGTTAAAGTTAGAAAGAAAAAGGAGGAAATCATAATAAGCAAGCCAAACATGGTCCTTTGGCCATTCTAGAGTTTTGTAGAGAAATGGGGGAAAAAGAGATATAAAGCAACGGTCCCACCCTCATCCCTCATCCACGCCACCCTCACTCATTATTTTCTCTTCCTCTCCTCTAATTCTCTTGGGAAATTTAGGAGAAAACCCACTACCCTAACCTTTCCCCACTCAAATTGGTGAAGCTAGGCAACATTTGGGAGCTATCAAAGGAGATCCAAGACCTACAAACAAGGAAATCAAGATTTGAACCATCAAGGAGCAAAACTCCAAGTAGCCAAAACCCTAGGAGGAAGAAAGTGATGGAAACTCAAGGCTTTGAGCTAATTGAGGTAGAATTTAGATTTTCTCATATGTTTTATATTGATTTGGGTTTATACTTTGCTTGTATGAATAAAACCTAGTTGATTTCATAATTGATTAACAAATTCATGGATTTGTGTGTGATTTGAGTTGGGTTTGATGAAAATTGGAGTTTTGAGAAATAATTTACCATGATTTTGAAGAAATGTTGTGAGAAAAGAGATTTATGAGACTTTGGTTTTCATGTTTTTGAATAAAAATGGGTTTAGATTAGCTTCAAAACTTAGAAAAAAAATCAATTTTCGGTGCTGGATAGACCGATCGATCGGTCTATCAAGCAGTCAAAAGCTTTTCTCGGCATTTTCTGTAGGGCAGATCGCTGGATAGACCGATCGATCTATCTATCGCGCGGTCTGCAATAGATATGTATCTCTCTCATCCGAACTTCGAATGGGATAAATTTTATACTCAAATCGAAGCCCCAGAAGTCTTCTTTTCAGTAAGACTACTCTCACAAAAATATTCTTTTTCTAGAAAAAGTTATGACTAAAATAGTGAGGGTATGTCAAAATTTCTTAACCATTTTTCACTCATTTTTGGCCAAATGTCTTAGAAAATGTTATTTTTCATCCTTAATGAACATTTTATCAATTTTCTTGATCCATGGGCTATGGATACACCTATATTAATATACTTGGATTGGGTTGCAAGTGTTGTACCTGTTGGTTGGGTTTTATGATAAAATAAGTTTTCTACATATAACGTTTTTCTTTTAAGAATAAGAAAGGGTATCTGAGGGTTGGGATGTGATGTGGTCATCATTTGACATTGCTAAGAATTTAGAAGAGAAACTTGGTTTTCAAACTTGTGTATATACGTATGATGGGTGCATTCCATTTTCCTTAAGATGATATGATTATAATTGAATTAAAATTTATATTGATACTTGGTGATATTGAACTAATGATGTGAACTAGGAGAAACTACACAATGAAATTATTAACTTGAATTGAAACCCTATGATTGAATATGGAATAAGCATAATGAGGGGCTGCTGTCCTGCGGTGAAAGCCCGCGAAGGTTTACATTCTAATAATAATGAACCGGATGGATTGATGTGGATTAAGTTGGTTTGGCGGGTCCGCGGTGAAAGACCGAAAACTTGCGCAAGATGGGCACCACATGCCCACGAGTTAGGCCCCGAAATGTGGTGTTATGTCGTGGTGAGTTATAAAGCTATCTATTACCCAATGGCTTTGCGTAGCTTATTGGGAATTAATAGGGAGAAATTTTTATAAGCTACACCCGATGTCGGTTCATTATTGTGATACAGTTTTGTGATAAATCGGATATGAAAATGTGATATGGTTTTTGTGAAAATTGAATAATGAGATAGTAATATGGGAAAATGTGAAAGAAAGGAATGTTTTGAAAAAGGCTTGTGGAATTATTGAATTGGCGTGCGTGTGTGTGTGTGTGGGAGTAAATATTAAACTGACAAAACTTGCATCTTTATTTCGGTTGCACCCATCACACCTCACAAATTATGCATTACACGTGAGTTAATCTTTATCCTACGAGTTTCGGCTCATGCATGTTTACCAAATAAATTTCAGGTTTCGAAGAGCGGGGTGACACTAAAGCCATGGAAGGTTTTGGGAAAGGCCAGTAGATGAAGTTATATTGCCCTTTGTTTTTGTTGTACATTAAACTATGGAAAGTGATGTAACATAAGGGATAATTAATGTTGTATGTTACGCTAAACTTTTGGGGTAAGCCTGGAAATTAATTCTGGAACTTGGTTCATTATGTTAAATCTTTTGAATGATATGTACAATATTTTCTTAATTTCTTAGGCTTTACCTATGGTTATGGTTTATGTATGGTAAATGTTGGAGTTTGTTCACAGACCCGAGTTTGGGGTGTGAAAAAAACTATTTTTGTTATATATATTTGACGTGTTATTTACCGCTTTGGTTGTTGTTTAAAACTGAATGTTTATGTTTACGTGTTATGCGTGCAGGGGTTTGGTTTCATTTCTTTGTTTGGTTTTTCACCCAGTGATGACTGCTCGAGCGATGGCCTGTCCGCTCGAGCAGTGGTGTGGCAGAGATGTATGTTGGTAGGGGACCGCTCGAGCGGTGGTGGCCTGGCGTAAAATTCTATAAAGCATGTCATGCCTTGGTTTTTGAGCCAAAATATCTTTTTCTTAGTTCTAAGTTATTGGTGGTGTCAGGTGTGAGACATGTGATGTCGTGGCGGGTTATGTGGCATCGTTATGTGGGATGTCGTGGTTATCTGTGTTTTTGTACTTTTAAAACTCTAGTTTTATTCATGCATATTGTGGGACGGATATGTGGTCCTGGTATATATAAAATTCTGATTTTATTTACATGTGTGTATAAAGCAATGTAGACGAAAAAGTGATCCGAAGTGTTGTGGATAGAAAAGTGGTCCATTGACGAAAAAGTGGTTCGATAAACGTTAGCTCTGGTTAACGTGGGCGAAAAAGTGGCTCGATAAACATTAGCTCTGGTTAACATGGACGAAAAAGGGGTTTGATATATGTCAACTCTGGTTAACAACGCATATGTGTGTGTGCGTAGGAATCAGAAGGATGGAAAATGGATCTTAACGATGCATCTGTGTGCAGGTATCTGAAGGACAGAAAAGTGGTCCTGAAGAGGCATGTGTTGCGTCGTGTAGGTGGCGTGTGTCGTGTGAGTTGCATATGTTGCATAGGTTAACTCCAATTAACTGTGTAGTAGATGGGGCTAAGGTCCCTCGGTGAAAGCCCGAGAAGGTACATGGATTGCATGTGAAGCATTATGGGATGGATAAAACTAATTTTAAACTGTTTTTAAGACTCGTGTGAGTCAAAAACTGCACATTATTTTCCAAGCATGCTTTGCTTATATTTCACGCTTGTTTAGTTTCTACTGAGCTATGGCTGACGGTGTGGGATTTGAAATATTTTTTAGGTACCGGTCACGCAGGTTGATCTAGAAAAGCTGGTGTGGCAGAAGATCTGTAGTCTTTCTTTTTGTTCTTTTTAAACCATGTATGCTTATAGTATGTTTTTTTCAGTATTGGAACCGTTAATGTAAGCCTTTTGGCGGTTATATTTAATGCATGTATGTTTTATTCTGAGAGTAAACATCGGGTTGGGTGTTTACATGATTATTTATGGTATTTTACGTAACCCAGAGTTTGGGGCGTGACACATGAAGCCCATTAGGCCGAATCATAAGTTTCTACAACCCCCCACACCTAAGAATAAGAAAGACAACTCACAAGAAGTCAAGTTTTCTATTCAGTAATCTCACCAAAATTTTTGGAAAAGAAAAGAAAATGTTTGCCTTGTTGCTCATACTGCTTTGAAAACTCATGATACTTTCTTGTAGTGTACTTGGACAGTGGGTGTTCAAGATATATTGTGACGACCGAGTATGTATTAATTTATTAATTTAATTTGTGAAAATAATGTCGAATAATAAATACTGTATTTGGTATGTGTTGGGACATCGAAATATTAAATATGAAAAAGAAAGCAAAGAAAAGAAGAATAATAAAATATAATAAAAATAATAATAAATAAGAATAATAAATCAGCATTTCTCATGGTTGCGCCGAAGTTACTTTCTTCACTTTTGATTGCTTTGTTTTGTTTTGTTTTTTGTTTTTTTCTTTTTTTGAAATTTGTGAAGTTGGTTGAGTGTTCTAGAGGGCTCAAGAGAGAGAGAGAGAGAGAGAGTGACCTGAAGGTCCCCCTTTCAGGACACGTCTGTTATCTTCTTCATTTGTTTTTTTTTTCGGTTCTTCCTTTCCTTCATTTCTCTTGTTGATTTTTGTTAGTTCCATGGATGAGATTTGATTCCATTTCTAAAGAATATAAGGATTAAATCTCTAGTCCCACACCTTGTCGCGCGTTACCTCCTCTGCTTTCTTCCTGGTTGACGACCATTGTTGGTAAATTCGTATGCTTGGAAGTCAGCTTACCCCAAAAAACTTGGGAGATCAACATCCAATTAAAGGACTATTGAAGGAGGAATTTCAAGATAAGGGATAAAAGGAAGATCATGTTCCATTTTTTTAGCTGCTGCTTTGCCGACGCCCTAGTTCTCTTTTCCCTTCTCCTTTCGGTTCTGCCATGGGAGACCAACCAAGCTTCCACCTTCACAGTCTCTCAAGAAATAGGAGATTCTCCCCATGAAATCAGGCGTTGTCGACTTGGATTCGATCCTCACACAACCGAGGCATCACACTGAACCACCAAAATGCTGGAATCCATGGAGTCTAAAAATTAGGGCTTGGCGACTTTTGGGGATTTTAGCAAAAATTGAAGGTTGCGGCACCACCAGGTAGGATTTAGACTAAATTCAGTGGATTGTTTTGGTTTGTGTTGAATTTTCTTTTTATGATTTCATAAAAATCTCAGTTTAGCTTGAAATTTGGATGGTTTAAGATCTAAAATTTTGAACTAGAGAGGCTAAAAACTGAGAAATGGACTATGATAAGAACCCAGGGTTAAATGGAATCATGAATTCAATTTTGCATTAAAATGTGATTCACTGTATCAAATTTTAATTTTTGTGAAGCTGGTGTTGATAATTTAGCTTAAATTTTTTATATGAAGAACGAACCCTCAACACATGAATGATATGGTCAAAGTTGAATCACTAAGATAAGATTATAATTACATAATTTGATAGTTAGTATTGATGTGTTAAATTGATGACGCTCATAAATATTCATAAGTTTCTAATCGAATTTTAAGTTAAGCGAATATAATTCAATGAAATTGAGCAAATTGTGGAATTTGGAGACTTATAACTTTGAATTTAAAAGTATTGAAAAGTAATACTATACAATGAATAAGAAAATAAATAAGATTATGTGAATATGAGACTTTTGATACATTTATAATTTATTGTGAAAATTGGTTTGTAAATAACATTGAAGAGATGCTGAAATAGGTTGAGACTCAATATAAACAATTAAACTATAATAAGTTTATGTTTAGAACTTATGTTGTGAATTGGAAAAAGAGAAAGTGACACTAAAATTAAAGAATGTGATTGATTTGGAACAATTGGATGAATAAAGAATATGATTTATGAGCCATGTTGATACCTAATAAGAAGACCTGAAAGATGATGGAACGATTAATAGCACTAAGAGTTGTGATTGTTAAACTTGTAACAAAAAGGTGAAACTTGATGAGAATAAGTCAAATCTTATGTTTGTATTGAACTTATGAGGATAAGTAATATAAAAAGGTAGATGGTGAAGAACAAGTAAAAAGGTGAAACTTGATGAGGATAAGTCAAATCTTATGAGGATAAGTAATATAAAAAGGGGAGGGGAAGAACAAAACTAAAAAGGTAGATGGTGAAACTTAGAAAACTTGGAGGATTATGAAACATTTAGTGAATTAAGAGTTTGTGTAGAAAGTCACAACAAAAATAGAATGACTCAAAATTAATTGATGACAAGAATCTATGATAATTTTTATATTTAAGACTTGTAATACTGATTGGAAATATGAGATGTAATGAATGATGACTAAAAGATGTGATTTAAGAATTTGTGAATTTGAAATTGAATTGGGGAGATGGACTCCCGGTTAATTAATGAATACTGATATGATTAATCAAATATTTAACCGAGGATGATTGATGATTGATGTGACAAGTTAAGCTTGACTAGCTCCGCGGTGAAAAACTAAAAACTTGCACAAGCTGGGTACCGTGTTCCCTCAGGTTATCTCCTGTAAAATGGACGTAATTGTGTCGTGGTGAGTTATAGAGCTATCTATTACCCAATGGTTTCGTGTGCCTATTGGGAGAATAGGGAGGGGTTTCTATAAGCTGCACTTGACGTTGGTTTCAGATGATCGTAGTGGTGAGGTATAGAGCTATCTATTATTCAACGGCTTCGTGTAGCCTATTAGAAGAATAAGGAGTGATTTTTCTAAGCTGCACCCTACGTCGATTTAGTGTTGGATTAATAGAATAAAACAAAAAAGTGATAATTCCGTGTTCTATAATAAATCAAAGAAAGTGGAAATGCGGAAATAAACTATGAAAGAGAAAAAGGATTTATGGTTTCTTATTGGATAAAGGGTGGGTTATCATTTGGAAACCTAATTACAGAAAAATTGTGATTTATGTTAAGAGAAGAAAAGAATGGAAACAAAAGAAAAAAAAAAGTAAAGTTGGAATGAGAATGAGTAATGAGAGTAATAAGCCTAATAAGACTAGGAAAAAAAAAACAAAAGAGAAAAAAGAACAATTTTTATAAAAAGTAAGTCTAAATATTGGATCACTAGCCAAAGAGAATGGAAGTGAAAAAAGGAACAAAGATAATTTGAAAGAATGTAAGACGAATGAAATAGAATGGAAGAAATGAGAAAATAAATCAATATTTATGGTGGGTGAGCGCAAAATTTCAATCAACGGTGAAAATAATAAAAACGTGTTGAATGATGTAGTAAGAAAGAGTAAAGATGAAGTAAATAAAGAATGAAGAGGTAACGAATTAAAATGTGTTAGAAAACATGACTTGATTATGTTTGCATTATAGGATGCCACTCACACTTCACAAATCATGCATTGTACTGTTATTTGTTTTTATTTTACGAGTTTCGGCTCATGTTGGTTGCATCAAACATTTACAGGTTTAAAGAGGAAGAGAAACGACATGAAGTTGGTGAAGGATTAAAGTAAATGAAGAATGAAAGATGTTTGTAGTTTGTAATTTTAAATAATGTATTTAATATTACGAAATTTGTAATATTATTGGTGGAGAAATTAGTAGTTACGTAATTGTTAAATGGTGGTTGTGAGTTGAAATTAAGCAGTGCCTGAGTACATATATATGGTGATTTGAGTTTGACAGGTTTACAGAAAAAATTTGAGATAGTCTGAAAAATAAAAGAACTCTGCCGAAATTTTAAGAATTTTACTTGGAAAAAAAATTTGAAGTGTAGGAAAGGAACTTCTTTTCAAACAAATCACATTCAGGTGCATTTCTTTAAAGAGTGTTCAAACTATAAATAAGGTTTTATAGAAAGTATCTACTTGGCTATTCGGTAAAATTGAGTTTTCAAGTGGAGTTCACGTGACCAGGGGTAGGGGCGTGACACGTATGACCAGGCATAAATATTTGTTTTTCTCCTTTGAGGATTACTCTAGGAAAAATGTGACATTTGGAGATGGAAACAAAGAAAAGATCATAGGAAAAGGGATGATCATGTCCAATGACCTTCTTAAATTGGAAGAGGTTTTATATGTGGAGGGCCTAAAGGCAACCTTTTGAGCATAGAACAATTCTGTGATAACTTGCATTGTTAGGATTTGTATACTGAAAATTATATTTTTAGTATTTAACTTTATTTTAATAAAAATAATTTTTTTATTTTTTGAGAATCTTTATGAGCAATGTATGTATATCAATTTTTTGTTATGCATAGATTTCTAATATTATGTATAGTATTTAATCTGGTGTGTACAGTACAGCTTACACACAGAAGATCAGATTTTACGTTTTTACAGAATATAAGTTTTATGTTCACAGTTTAGATGAAAATGGACATACTATCGGTACGACTGTGGCACAGAGTTTTAATAGACCTGCCTTGGTTATGGAGAATAGATAATAGCGTCGTCTATTATTCTGACTCTCTATGTCAGTACACTTTGTGTGTATTGAACGTGACATTTGGGATAATTAATTTTATACTGACTATATAAATTAATTCGCACTCCAAGGTTATTACGAATAGTGCTTATCCTATTAATCTTGAAATAATTATTGATTTGCGTATATTTAATATTCGTTGTTTTGATTCATTAGAGGGTGCAATCTTATATGGGTCTATTTTTTCGGTGAGTTGGATAGCGGTATTATTTATATGGCGAATATTAATTATTGACGGAATCCATATTCCGAAAGATCGGGATTGATGATTCCCCCTTAAGGAAACTTATAAGTTTTAACCGGGCCAAATCCTACAGGTGGATTTAATTATCCGGCAGCCAAATAAGTTAAACTGAATGGCTTAAGAAATATCAAGATACCGATTAAATTAAATTGTCAGTAATTAAATTTAATTGGCGGGTATCGAAAATCTTAACGTGGGGAGAAATTGTAAGTATTTAATAACAGGAGCTCAATGCTATATGGTCTTCAGATTATGGGTCACAGTGCAATTATAGTTCTTTAGTGGTGTGAACTCTAATTCAGTATTTTATGAAAATTGCAGAAACCGCTGCTGGTTTTCCACAGTTGCAAATACTGCTATAAAGTTTGCCTAATTGCTTATATGCGGGTAGACTGAACCAATTTCATAAACTTTTTTTCTAACACTAAAGCTATCCTGGTTCTACCGGGACGAGTTCTCAGAGGATTATAGCCCACATTATATCCAGGAATCGCATAAAGGGAATACAGTAGAAGATCTGATAGGAGTTTCAACTCAGATTCAAATCGTAGTTGAAGATTCGACCAGTAAAAAGTTAATCTTCTAAACTAACTTTGGAT
Organism: Heliamphora exappendiculata; assembly: GCA_034768845.1. Lineage (NCBI taxonomy): Eukaryota > Viridiplantae > Streptophyta > Magnoliopsida > Ericales > Sarraceniaceae > Heliamphora > Heliamphora exappendiculata. The sequence continues at coordinate 9,931 of JAOTRH010450738.1, read as the reverse complement.
GCACAACTTTATTTTGATCGTTCATCATCAAAAGTTTTATCTGGAGCTTGTTTTGGCGATTGCCCGTCTAGTTAATTTTTTACCGAAAATCGTTTGCAAAAACAATGATCTTGGTAGTCTTGCCTCCAACAATTGGTATCAAAGTCGTTTGATTTTTTGTTTTCAGTTATCAAGGCTAGGTAGTTTTAAAACTGTTGGTAACTTTGTTTTGCAGGCGTTCTAATCCCGATTTTATGATCGTCATTTATTTTTTCATGTTTGATTGATTGTTGTGAATATGATTATTTTTTTAATCACAGAGGTTGATCATGACAGATTGAATGTGAGCCTTTGGGACATTAGATCGATGTAATGGTCATCTTATTTTTTTTAAATATCTGTTTAGATTATTTAATAATAGGTTGAATATGTTCAAGAACACGAAGAACAGAGGCGGCAGTGACGGTGGTTCGGGTTTTAACGGGCGACAAATTGCGGTAAATTTTTAATAGTTTTAAATTTCTTTTTCCAGTAAGTTTTTTTGAAATATTTATGTATAAAAAATAGCATAAAAAATAAGTCAAAAACTGCAAGGAAAAATCACCAAAACAACCCGGTTTCTACAGCTTTGCCAGTGGCGGTTCGGCGGCAATTTTTACGATTTTTTGGGCTATTTTTGGAATTATTTTTTGGGAAATTTTTTATACATAAAATAACAGTAAAACATATCTCAAAATATTATCCAAAAAATAGAAAAAAAACTTGGCGAAACAGTGAATTAAAAAAGACAAAAATATCAGCGGTTTTTTCTTGAGGTGATGGCGCTACAGCAGCAGCTTCTAGGCCATTTTTTGACAGTTTTCGGGCTCTTTTTGAGCAAATTTTTTGACTAAAAGATTCAAATTTTCAAGAGCTTTTCAACGATATAAAATACGTCAAAACGGAGTTGGGATGAGGTCGGAACTGCCTCGGGAAGCTGGCAATTAAAGGCAGCAGTGCTTGGTGCAATGGTAGCAGCTTTGGACAGTGTTTTTGGTAGTTTTTTGAGCTATTTGAGCATTTTTTTCATAAAAAATAGTACTTTTCAAGATCTTTCTTTTGCTAGAAAGTACGTTGAAAATCGAGTTCGGGAAGAAGTCGAAAAAGTCCAAGGAAGTTGGCTGCACAATGCTGTGGCAGGCATCAACATTTTGAGGTTTAGGTCATTTTCTCGACCATTTTTTGAGCAGTTTTCCAGCAAAGTTTTTGATAGAAAAATTCCATATTTTGAGAGATTTCTAACAATATAAAACTTTTAAAAAACGGAGCTCGGATGAGGTAGCAGGAGCCACCTGAAGACGGCGGTAAGGGGGGGCTGGCGATGGCTGGTGGTGGTCCGGTAGTTTCTCTCTCCCAGGGTTGCTTTGTGTTAATTTTTTGATGTATACGAGACTGATAAGATATATCAGTATATATCAGATAGTATCAAGAAAATCTGGACACAAAATCAAAGGTGAACAGAATTTGAAATAACTGATTTTTTTAGGGAGACTCAGTGTTTCATTTGGATCATAAAATCAAAATATATGCATATCATGTTTAATATATATGAACTGCGTGGATGATTGCATATTTATTTTATTTATCATGTTAATTTAATTAATTCAAAAATTCAATTTTAATTAAAATATTTTGTAATGAAAAATAAAATTAAGTTTTTTTAATTAATTAATTTTAATTAAATAAATTTTTTTAGATATTTTTTTTACAAAATATCACATTTAAGATAATTTTTTTAAAATTGGATATCTAGAAAAAATGTGAAAATTAATTTCAAATTTTGAAATAATTAAATAAAAAAATATTTAACCGAAATAAATTATTATTTTTTAAAAAATGTGGAACGAAAAATAAAATAAATAAATTTTTTTAATCACTACCTAAGGTGAAAAGTTAGAGAAAAAACTGTGCATTTATTAAATTTTATTTGTTACGCATTTAAACATAAAAAGATAATTTGATAAACCAGAATCTTTGCAATCATATACATGGGATGATGTTTGATTATTTCACATCATGTGTTTTTCGAAATTAATAAATTTATTTTAACTAGATGAATTTTTATAACCCTAAAATATATTTTTAAAATCTAAGTAGGAGAATGAATTTATTCACAGATAAATCTCGCGGTCTCTATCGCCAGTTTGTAGGCGATACAATTAAACCTGCGTGTTGGCAGTAAGGCCTTCCTCCCCAATGGACAGATTAATTGCGGTATTGCCAGTACAAATCTCTTTTAAAGATAATTCTGGATAATTATTAGTGTGGATCACTTCTCCATCTGAAGGGTTCATTACGAAGCGATTAATTTAGGATTAGGAGATGGTTAACACTTAACTGTATATAATAGTATTCTCTCCATCTGAGTCACTGCTATTATATACTGGACCGGAACTATGTCAGCTATTTAATTTTACTTTGCAGGGTCAGTTGCCTAGATATTAAAATTAAAAAGAATTGGTCTGTCTGATTTTACGAAGGATAGTAGACATCGTCCTATCGAGGCATGCTATTCTCAGATTGCCAGGCTGTTGGCGAATTAATTTTAAAATAGTAGATGAAAGCAACTTAAAATAAATTTAATTTTTTGCTCATCATAATTAACGTTTTTTTTTTAATTTGTGATTCTCTGGATTAAAATAATTTTCAACCCACTTGCTTTAATATTCAAAGAAAATAAACTAACGTGACTGAATTTTGTTAATTGAAAATATAACTTGGATATAACTTTAACTACAAATGGTATGTCTCGCCCCAAAACCTAGGGTCACGTGAAAATCTACCAAACACCAGTTTTATGAAAATAAGTTTTCATACATTCAAATTCACCTGTTGAAATCAAATGAAAACCGAACATGCATCTTTCATAAACAGTAAAAATCTTGTATATCATGTATAAGTATATTGCCGAGAGGCGTACAAACGTGCCTTCAAACAGGTAAAGAAAAAGAAAAACTAGTAAAGTCTTCCACCATCACAAGCACAACTAGATCAACTCATCGTGATCATCAACCTCCAAACCTGAAAATGGTTTTACAGCAAAAATTCCACACCGTGAACCGAATCTCAATAGAAACAGACTATAAAGCGGTAAAGCAAGATATGCAATCATATGGTGGGAGCTAACTCAACCATAAGTAAAACTAGGAATTACAACTAATGCAAATAATAGTTAAAGAAAACTGTAATCAAAACGTTGCTTTCCATTTGGATCACGCAACCGAGAAAAGAGAAAATATATTTTCCACTCAGAACACACACACAGCTGAGGAAAATAAACCAGTAAAATAGTATGCTCCACTCAGCCCACACAATCGAGGAGAAAGTACAATGAATCCTATGTGCCGACTCCGTCACAAGGGGACAGATGTAACAACTACAGACACCTGCCCCTTTACCCAATCCCTACACATCGTAGGACCAGTTAGGTAAATGCAAGTTCAATACGAAGCCACCAAAACATAAAAGCTTAATTTATGGGCCCAAAACCCGAGGGTACAAAGCACCCAACCGCTTAATTTACGGGGACTAGCCCGAAGGTACAAAGCACCTACTCTGCGCATGTTTCCAGACTTACACCGAGGGAAACTCGTGCCAAATATCCGCTATCCCGGTACATCTAGAGAATCAATTTACAAAACCAAAATATTTTCACATTTATACAATGATCCATCCATCAACATGGAGATCAAACAAACATATAGATTCATCCATTAACATGGAGATCAAACAAAACATGTAAAAACATGAGTTTCAGAGCTATACAAAATATGTATAAAAAGGAGATGCAATCCATCTATCATGGAGATCAACAGGTATGTAAAAACACACACACTTTTATCAAACGTTTTCAAGGTTGAGCCCCAACCCCAAGGGTCAACTCCAAACCCCCAAAGGAAAACATATTTTCCAAAGTTTTCGTAAAAACTCCTTTAAAAAAAATCATTCATTTCCCCAAAATAACCACCAAACCATCTAAGTAACCACCAAACGCTCACATAGGACCCCAGTCGACTGAAAAACTCTCTAGAAAAAGAGAACCAAAACAGAAGCAATTTCAATCGATTGAACGCCCAAAATGATGATCCAGTCGACTGATATTACGATCCAATGGACTGAGCCTACCCAGAAAATATTTTATTCTACGGTTTTTGCCTCCAAGCCTCAAATCAAGCCCCCAAACACCCATCAAACACCCTCGGACATCCACACGCCCAAGCCTTACACCAAAACCTCAAAAGTAAACTCTCAAAACACATTTCCATCCAACGAAATTGACAAAAAATGGTTTTAAGCTAAAAACCCGATTTATCAAAACATAAATCACCTTTTTCATGCATTTTTAAATGGTAAAACAACACAAGATTATATATAGCACCCTTAAACATCTATACAGTCTAGAATCCTACCTCAGTGAGTCAAAGACTCAATACCTCGATCTACGTGAAAAATCGAGTTTCTTCATACTGAAATTTTATCTAGATGGATGCGTAGAGCACGACGCCTATAACAAGGATCGGCTGTTGGTCCGTCGAAATCCGAGTCTCGGGCCCCCGATAAGTTAGAGAGACGGCAGAGAGAAAAAGGAAGAAACTTAATTGTTATGTTTTGAAAATATCTAACTACAGGTATTTATAGGCTCTCCAAAATATTTATTCACACTGTAACTCCTCGCAGCCCCCGGGACTAACCCCGCATGCTTATTTAAACCAAAACATGCAACAAAACGCATATAAGCATACAAAAGAAAAAATGCTAAAACATGTTGAAAAGCACCAAATATGCATATATATCAAAATGAAATGGTTTAGGGTCTCACAGATGTCCCCCACTTAAGGAATTTTGCCTCCGAAATTCACTACAAGGTCACGAGGTAAACAACTCTGGGTATCTAGCACGAACCCCAGACTTAAGCTCCCAAGTCGCTTCCTCAACCTCGTGATGAAGCCACTGAACTTTGACATAAACAATTGTTCTCCCCGGTAACACTTGTTCCCTCGTATCTAGAATCTTCACAGGACGCTCCTCATACGTGATATCCTCATCAACTCGCAACTCTGGCCAATCCAGGACATGTGAAGGATCAGGCTCATACCTCCGAAGCATAAAAACGTGAAACACGTTATGCACAGATGCTAACTGAGGTGGCAAGGCCAGACGGTATGCTACCACGCCAATCCTTTCTAGGATCTCGAAAGGTCTAATAAAGTGCGATGATAGCTTCCCGCTACGGCCAAATCTCATCAACCCTCTACGTGGCGAGACCTCCAGAAACACATGATCTCCCACTACAAACTCCAAAGGTCTCCTCCTCCAGTCAGCATAACTCTTCTGGCAGCTCTGTGCTATCACCAAACGTTGACGAATCACTGTAATTTTCTCGGTCGTCTCCCGCACTAGGTCGGGTCCCAAAATAGTGGTATCACCCACATATGTTCAACACATCGGCGATTTACACGGCCTACCATACAAAGCGTCATGCGGTGTCATCCCAATACTGGACTAATAGTTGTTGTTGTATGCAAACTTTGCCAATGATAGATGATCCTCCCAAGAACCCTAAAAATTAAGCACGCATGCTCTCAACATGTCCTCCAAATCTGGATGGTCCTCTCAGACTGACAATCGATCTGTGGGTGGAAAGCTGTGCTGAAAGTCAAGCTCATTCCTAAAGCCATCTGAAGACTCTGTCAAAAGTGCGATGTAAAGCGCAGGTCTCGATCAAAAATAATAGTCACCGGTACTCTGTGTGGTCGAACTATCTCCCGAACATACAGCCTACCCAATCAGTCCACCGAATCTCTCACTCGAATGGGAAGAAAATGTGCCGACTTCGTCAGCCTATCAACCACAACCCAAACAACATCATGTCCCGCTGCCGATCGAGGAAGTCCTGATATAAAATCCATTGTGATATTCTCCCACTTTCCCTCAGATATAGGCAATGGCTATAACAATTTTGCTAGTTTCTGGTGTTCCACCTTTACTTGCTGACAAGTAAGGCATCGAGAAATGAACTGGATCACATCCCTCTTCATTTTCGTCCACCAGAATTAACGATGCAAATCATGATACATCTTCGTACCTCTTGGATGTACTGCAAGGCGTGAGTGATGAAACGCATGTAGCACCCCAACACGACACGACACGACTCTGGCACAAACAGCCGCCCTGTCAACCTCAAACTCTAATCTGAACTCACCACTCATCTTGTTATGTCCTTCCCACTGGTAATGTGGTCTCGTATCATCTGAGCCTCCTGATCAGTTCGCTGAGCCTCTAACACTCGTGTAACTAATGTGGGCTGTGAAGCTACTGAATATAAAGTCGCACCTCTCCCTATCCCTCTGAGACACAGATCAAACTCCCCAACATCTCTAAGCATATCCCCTTCTCGTATAGCCACAGAAGCTAACGAACCATGAGATCTCCTACTGAGCGCATCAGCTACAACATTTGCCTTTCCCAGGTGGTACTACAAATCAAAGTCGTAGTCTCCCAATAACTCCATTCATCGTTGTTGGCGAAGATTCAAATCTTTCTGCAAAAACAAATATTTTAAGCTCTTGTGATCAAAGAAAACCTCAAAGTGCTCACTATATAGATAATGCCGCCATGCCTTCAAGCCGAAGACCACGGCTGCCAACTCTAGATCATGTGTCTGGTAGTTCTTCTCATGTGTCTTCAACTGTCGTGAGCCGTAGGCTATAACCTTACCTCCCTGCATCATTTACACAGCCCAAACCATCGCGTGATGTGTCACAATACACTGTATACCCCAGGCCTCGCTTCGGAATAATCAACACTGTTGCACTGGTCAATCTCCTCTTCAGCTCCTAGAAAGCTGACTCACAGGACTCGCTCCACTCTAACATAACTCCCTTCCACGTCAGACACGTCATAGGTGCTGCCAACCTGGAAAAGTCCTTGACAAATCGCCAATAATAACCTTCTAGACCCAAAAAACTACGGATCTCAAAGATGTTCTTCGGTCGCTGCCAATCCATCACAGCATCAGTCTTCGAAGAGTCCACTAATACTCCATTCTTCAACACCACGTGTCTAAGGAATCTCACATCTGACATCCAGAACTCGCACTTCTCAAACTTCGCATACAAGCGATGTTCTCTTAGAAGCTGTAAGACAACATGCAGATGCTCCTCATGCATCTCCCTCATGGGTGAATAGATCAGAATGTCATCCACGAATACCACCACAAAACTATCTAGATAAGGGTGGAAGATATGGTTCATCAAACCAATGAAAGTCGTAGGGGCGTTCGTCAAACCGAACGGCATGACAAGAAACTCGTAGTGACCATAACAAGTCCGAAATGCGGTCTTCGCTATGTCCTCATCTCTAATCCTCAGCTGGTTATACCCTGACGTCAAGTCAATCTTTGAAAAGCAGCGCGATCCCTTCAACTGATTAAACATGTCATCAATCCTAGGCATAGGATACTTGTTCTTGACCATCACCTGGTTCAGCTTCCTGTAATCTATGCACAGTCTTAAGGACCCATCCTTCTTCTTTGCAAAAGAGCTAGAGCTCCCCATGGAGACGTACTCGGCCGCACAAACCCCTTATCTAGCAACTTCTGTAACTGTACTTTGAGTTCTCACAACTCAGCAGGTGCAAAGAGATACGATGGTATAGAGATGGGAGCAGCTCCTAGAACAAGATCAATAGAGAACACCATATCTCGGCTCGGTGGTAACTCAAACAAATCATCAGGAAAGACATCTGGGTAATCACAGACCACATGGGAGAGCTCCCCTCGAACCTCACCCATCTCATCCAACCTGAGAGCAGAAAAGAGGAAACCCAAGTTCCCTCGAACTCGTACGGCACCTGGCATAGACGTCAAGCCCTCATCCCAATCACCCACAAAGTAGAAGCAGTCACCCTCTGGCATACAGATCGACACTCTCCATTACTCACAATCTATAAAGCCACAGTAAGTAGTCAGGCAGTACCTTCCTAGGATGACATCAAACGTGGTCATATCTGGAATGATAAAATCAAACTCTAAACAACGACCGACGACTCCTAACTCACAAGATTTGCAAACTCTACTAAACACCATATTCCCACTGACTGGGGTCCCTACGCTCAATGTATTTCCCAACGGGTCTATCCGTAACCCCAATGCAGATGCAAAGGCAGAGGAAATAAAAGAATGTGATGCTACCGTGTCGATGAGAACACTGGCCCATGATCTAAAGACTAGAAGGGTACCTCTGATCATGGCTGAAGTAGTTGCAGCATCAGATGCAACTAGTGCTTTGGAAGCACTGCGATTAGCAAGAACATAAGCCCTGGCCTGCGGTGGTCTGGTCTGCCTACCATAACCTTGAGTCATCGGCTGCCTCACAGACTGACCTGAAGTACCTTGCTCTGCAAACCTAGACATCTGGGCCCTAGGTTGTTGAGGAGTCTACCATCTCTGCGCAAATGGAGTAGCTAACGCTCTAGTTGCACCCTGGACACTCCCTTCCCGGGGACAGGACTTATGAATGTGCCCGGACTGACCACACCCATAGCATACTAATGGGTCTCTCGCCTGTTACTGGACAGATGCTGAACTCTGTACCTTGCCCTTCTGTGGGCACTCAAGTGAACGATGCCCCGACTGTCCGCATCGATAGCAATTTAGCCCTCTATGCTCTGGCCTTCTTGCCGAAGCCACAGAAGGTGCAGGTGTGGACGACTGCGGCTGATACGATCCGAAAAAATGTGAACTTGGACCCAACGGCCTTCAGCGCTTGTTCCTGCGCCCCTAAAGCTGTGTTCCTCCATCACTCTACTAGCCCTTGCCCTCTCTAACTATATGGCTCTCTGCTAGCGAGTTCTCTACTTGGATAGAGGCTTCCACCAAAATGATGTACGCATCTAAACCCAGAGCTGCGATCCTATCCTTGATGGTAGGTCGAAGGCCTCTCTCAAACCTTCTAGTGCGTAACTCCTCTGTAGATACCATCTTAGCTGCGAACCACGACAGATTCACGAACTTGACCTCATACTAGACCACAAAAAGAGTCCCCTGTACAAGAGAAAGGAACTCCTCTCGATACGTATCTCTCGAAGATCTTGAGAAATACTTCTCCAAGAAGACTCTCGTGAAAGCGGCCCATGCATCATCCACCACGGTCTTGGCAGACTTCCACCACTCCCTAGCGTCTTCCCGTAGTTGGAACACTGCCAATCTCACGTGCAAAGCATCCATCTCAATATCTAGAGTATCGTAAATAGATGTGGTAACTTTCAACTACTTAGTAGCAACTTTGGTGTCTGGCTCCCCAGAAAAGGCGGGAGGATCCAACCGCTAAAATTCCCTCATAGCCACAGAGGCTCTTGGCTCAGGAGCCCTCACTCCAGCCTTGGATGCCTTAGCTATCGCTCTCATAGTGACAAGCATCTCCTGCATGACGTCAGCACCGCCCACTTATTCCTGTAGGGCATAAATGTCTCCTTCCTCTAGAACCTGGGCATAAGCACGACCTCGGCCACGGCCTCGACCACGACCCTGTCCCCGCACTCCCCACGTGGACATAATTTTATATAGAGCAGATAATAGGATAAGCTTTCCTATGGCATGTTATTTCTATCATAAGCACATAACGCACGTAAGCATGCTAACACATAGCCACTTAAAGTTATGTAAACACATCTACATACCGAGGAGAACCAACAAGACAGACTCGTCTATTTGGATAACCTATTCAGATTCCTTGTTAGAAAATACACCGGCCAGACGCGCTTCTAACTTGGCTTCCAAATCTGTTAGTCTAAATGCCCTAAGGCAAGACTCATCAATCCTAAGATTCAATCTTCATACCCACATATACACAAACGATCATGCTAAAAAGGCTAACAGCATGTTATAAGGATATTTATACACATGCAAGCAAGC
>JAOTRH010450718.1:0-30601 GCA_034768845.1 Heliamphora exappendiculata | reverse complement strand
TTTTATCCTGGGAGAGTGACGCCGGTGGAATACCTACAACACCCTCAGTAGGCGGCGAATCATTCTTAAGGAAACTGCAATTGCAGGACTCGGTTTGCAAATTCCATTCATTCCATTTATGTTATTTATGTTATTTCAATTTCTTGTACTTTCAGATTATTGTAATTTGTTGAAAGTAAATAAAAATGTATTTTCTGGATCCCCGAACATGTATTTTATTTTGGCGTTGGTTATTTTCCCAACATTAACTACCCATCATTCTCCGTGGTGTTCGAATCCAATAATAACCTTCAAGAGCTGACTAGAACAGTAACTTGTGTTGGGGAGATGCTGCCAGAAGTGTATCGAGTCAGTATTGTTAATCCGGCGACAGAGAAGGTCACCATTACGGTTGAACCGCAAACCCTAACTTTCATAAAGGTTGGTGAGAGGCAGCAGTACAATATCAAATTCAAGACCAACTTTAGAACAGAGAATATGACCAACTTGGTTGAAGAAATATTGGTATTCGGATCCGTATCCTGGGTGAGTGATAAGCACATAGTTCGAAGTCCTATTTCAATTATGTGGAGCACAACAAACCCAGGAGATGGATCCGATTCCGAACCCCATGTTCTCAAAAATGTTGGTTCTGCTCTCTGCCACAAACTAAACTGGTTTCTAATAGGTCTTGCATGTCTGATGTTCACTAGTATTGTGTTTCACTAGGGTTTTTGATCGAGTACTCCTTAAAAATCACCTTCGCAGTTTCTTGGATTAGCAATCATGAATTCATGACATGCAGCACTTCCCTCAGTATGTCCTCAACATAAGTCACTGTTGTAGTTAGCTCTTGAAAGAATATTGAAATTGGCCCTCCGTGGATTGTAGAGAAATCCTATTACTGGTATATATGGAATTAACAAAAGTTGCTAATATGTTCACACGGAGGAATGTCTTGTTTCAGGATCTCCAGAATTTATATTTTAGTTGGTCATTTCCATTCATATTTTCATATTCAGGATTCAGGAATAAAGATGATGGTGTTGTGTTTGGTTACAAGTTTCCATTTCCTTAAAGCCTGTATTTTTGTTTTACATTACCAAGATGTTGGAAATCTACTGTGTGCCGAATTGAAGTGGCCACAGAAGAAAGGAGCAATTAAAATGTGGGCAGTACAGATGACAATGAGAAGAATGAGAAAATTTCGTTTTAGTGAATTTTTTCTATTTCTTTTTTTTTAATTCTTAGACTTTTTAGTCACCAGAAATTTAAAAGTACAAACACCTTAACAAAAAGCTCAGTTTAATTTTCTTTACTTTATGTCTACTGGTGAACGATAAGTGCGTGCATGCCTTCAATGATAGACGGCTATCTATTGTTCCTCGGATGAGAAAAACCATAAGTAAAACCAAGAGATCGATGTTGATTTTCATAAGTGGCGACGTACGGCGACGGTCGGCGAGTTCGAACTTCGAAATCCAAGGGCGGAAGGGGCAACGACGAGCAGCGCCAGCTTGTTCGCTGCTTCAGTTTTACTACTGTTCTTCACTTCTTTTGTTATTTGAACAATTGATCTTCGAAGAGGTAAAACTGTTTTTACTTCTTTTGTTTTACTGTTCTTTAGTTAATTACTTCTTTTGTTATTTTTAATTCCTTTTTTTATTTGTATTATGTTCATTTTAGTATTTATTTATTTTATTTACATGAAACATGATTATTATATGATTTGAGTTTTACTTTTGGGCATTCATAATTTTTTATGTTGATTTGCCCAAGTTATTTTTATTTTTTCATGTCTATTTTTATTTATTTATTTTTGATTTATAGAATTTTAGAAAGAAATGTCTCTTAAAAAGTATTTGTTTGAATATGAAAAAAAAAGTATAAGAATTAATTCAATCTCAAGTGGGAGCTATTGAAAAGTATTTTTTTTTGTAATAAGAAACAAAAAGAGAATTCAAATTGTGTTGAAGAATTGGAGATTGAATAGATTGGCAATTTTGTCCATTAAAATAAATGGCAGATAAACTTGACTATATATGTAATATTAATTAGAAATTTTGCAGCAAAAATTACAAGAAGATAAGTAATTTAGTGATTATTTGCTCATATTGGTTCACTTTTTAATTTGTTGTGATATTATTACTTTTGTTTTTGTTTGGTGTTATATTAGCTATAAATTAGATATTGGTAAAATATAAAATAACAAGACAATTTGTATCCTTTTAAATTTTTACGATAATTATTTTTTAAAATTTGCAACCTTGAAAAATTATAGGGCCTCCTTTTGTATAATTGCCAAGGGTCTCTAATTGTTCAGGACTGGCTCTATTTTCATTTAAAGATTAATGAAATTTAAATTGTAAATTCTCGAACACAAATAGAAATATATCTATACACACACTAAAGGGAAAACTACATAAAGATTTAGGTGATTTAGGACAACTTGTCTACGTCCATGAGTGAGATAGATGATCCACTATAATCGTAAAATGTACAACCAAGAGATTAAAAACACTTCAAAACTCGATACTCAGAACCCAAGCTTTGAAACAAATTTTATTTTTCTGTTTAAGAATTACCCAGTGCTTTCAATATTTTTTTATTTCTCTTTATATTTTTACCTTTTTGATTCAACTCTCCACATACCTATTAGAGTTATAAGATCCCTATTTATAAGGAAACTTTAAAACCCTAATCCACATACAATTATAAACACAACACATACTTAATTTCTTAAAAATTTACGACTCCAACCTAGTACAAATCCAATAGATCAAAATATAGTTATATAAGTTGACATAATACAAATAAATTTTATAAAAATCAATGTAATTTTAACGTAATGGATGTGTAATATAAGCATTGGTATTCCTAATTTTCTCTCAGCGTCCCACTTGAGTGCCTGCATAAAAATGGGACTGATATTGACTAATGTGAGTAAACTTACAACGACATCTATGTCACTTTACCTGTGTTTAAGGTAGGGAAAAAAGATAAAAGGCTTTGTTTCATTTTTCTTTAACTCTTTTATTTTTTGTTTAACTTTATATTTTTTTGTTCCAGCGTTATGAAATAAATCTAAAAATTATAGTATTTTTGTCAAAAGTTAAAAAAATAATCTAAAAGGAAACAGAGGATAGCTTTAATTTCTTTTTTAGGTCCCCTTTTCTTTTTTTTTTAATACTATTGTTCTATTTTATTTTATTTTAGTTTAATGTTCTTTTTCTACTTTTTATTTTTTATCTTTTTCTTTTCTTTTAAAGTTAATGTAGTTTCTTTTGCCTGCTTTTTATTTTTTTTCTTCTCTTTTATCATTAGTTTTAAATTTTCTTATAATATTTTATTTTATTTTTTTAATATTAATTTAATTAGTATTTTTTTTCTCTTAATGTTAGTATTTAGTATAAAGTATCATTTTCTTTTTTTATATATATAACTTAATTTTTTTTTCATAACACTTATTTTTCTTTCATGTTATTAAACCAAAAATCACAAAAGAGTCTCTTAATAATTGAAACTCATTCGTTCATTTATTTCTTTTATTTTTCTTCTGCTTTGCTTAAAATATAAAATGTGTGAACAATTAGTTTTGTTTTAGTAGTCTAATAACATTTTTCAACCTTTTTATTTTTAGTATAATTTTTATTTTAAGAACTTTTCTTTTTCCTTTAAATCTTTAAATTCTCTTTTGTTAAAAAACTCTTATTTTAAACTTCTTTGTTAAGTAAGATTTCTTTTAATATAGAATTTTCTCTTTTACGCATTTCTTATTTTTTTTATTTATTTATCATGTTAATGTTAACCTAGTTTGTTTTAATAATGTGCATATTTTAGTTACTTTCCTTTATAATAGTTTAACTTGCTTTGTTGTAATTTATGTTTAGGTAGTTTTAATAATTTTTAGCATATTTTTATTATTTTATGCATACTATGATAGTTTAGGTTATTTTTGTGAATATTACATGTGAAAATGTTCAATGTATCCTTTAGTTAGAAATTGCATGTTATAGGACTTAAGAATTTACCCCTTTATTTGTCCTAATTTAGAGTGTTATGTACATATGTTATGTATTTTTTATATTTGATTTTAGATGTTCTCTCTTTACCTATATTTTTTTTATTTGTATGTATTTAAGAAATCTTATTAAAGAACAAATATGATTAGTAGAGGTCAACTTTATGGTTGAGCGAACGGGGTGCCTAACACATTTCCTGATTCGTGCCTTAACCCTTGAACCCTCTTTCTCTAGTTAAACGTTTTGAATATCAGTAGCCATTTTTTGTTTTTCTTAATTTTTTTCAAAAACTAAGTGGCAACGCCATTTTCAACAAAAATAGATTTTCAAAATTTGGTTTTCAAGTTATTAAAAATTCTTTTCAAACATATTTGAATTCCCTTATTTTTGAAATATTTTTCAAAACAACCCTCCAAAATCCCAACGCCACAGCTGCCTCTTTTTCTCCATGATTGTCATGGCCGCCATATCCTCTTGCTATGGCTGTGAGGTTTTGTGAGGCCAGTGACATGAAAACTGCGTCTTAAGCATTATGTTATTTGTTTTAGCATTATGTACACTCTGTTCTAGATATAGTACTTCTGTAAGAGGTCAAGGATGTTAGATCTAATCTAGATCTAATGGGTTGTGGTCTCAATCTCGAATATCCAACATAATTAAGTTTATTTTAGACCTTATATGTTAACCACCCCTTTTGGACCCCAAAATACCCTGGCTGCAACATTCATTTGTCATGGCCGTAACATGCTGCATTTTAGTTTCTAGCGGTAACCCTATATTTGTCACGGTTGTAAGTTTTGTATCTTATTTTTTCACAGCCGCAACATTAGTTGCTACGACTGTGAGTTTTCTATACATCCAGTAGCTTGAAAAAAGTGTTTAAACCTCTTTTATTTATTCTGTACAGCTTGTATATAGCATGATTAGAAATAAAAATATTGTTGCATCTCCCTTAGGCATTTCTTGCTTTACTCCGCTTCTCTTCGTATGCTTTTTGCTTTGCTCTGCTCAAACGATACGTGTGACATATCTATAAATAATAATCAAGTCATATGACCCTAGATTTGTAGTTAGGATTTTGCTTTTTTTATTGCATTTTGTTTGAACTCTCTTTATCCTCCTATTCTATATATGTTATCTTTAAAAAGTTTATAATAAGAACCAACATTTACAAAGTAGAGGCCAACCTCGCGGTTGGGCGAAATGGGTGCCTAACATATTCCATTTTCATACCTTAGCCTCCAAATCTATGGTTATACGACTTGGTTTATCAAACCTACAGTGGCAGCCATCACCTTTTTGGTCATCGTTTTCCTTATGTTATCACGGCCGTGAGGTTTTATGAGGCCAAAAGTATGAAAATCTTTTTAAAACTTATTGTTATCCTTTTATTCTTATGGTTTTCCTTTCCACTGGTTTGGTTTTGCATTTTTAGTGTCATGGCTCGTGTTCTTAATAGAAAATACAAAGTAGATTTGGTCTAGATTAAATGGGTCATGGTCTCCATTCCGTACATCCAATTCATTTATGCTCTGTAGTTCTAAAAATATAACGGCCACAATCATTCAATGTCACGGCTATGTGTTTTCTTAAACTTACAGCAACAGCTGTCAGATATTTTCCCTCGGGTACCTCTTTTTCTCTATGGTTGTTAAGGCCACCATAACCTCTTGCTACGGCCGTAAAGTTTTGTGAAGCCAGTAACATGAAAACTGTGTTTTATGCATTCTATCATTTGTTTTAGCATTCTGTACGCTCTGTTTTAAAAATAGTACTTCTGTAAGGGGTTGAGGATGGTAGATCTAACCTAAATCAAATGGGTTATTGTCTCCTTCTCGAATATCCAACATATTTAAATTTGTTTTAGACCTTGTATGTTAAACACCACTTTTGGACCCCAAAATACCCTGGCCGCAACATGTTGCATTTTAGCTTCTAGCAGCAACCCTATATTTGTCACGGCCGCAGGTTTTGTGACTTATTTTTTGACAGCCGCAACATTAGTTGCTATGACCGTGAGTTTTCTATACATCCAGTAGCTTGAAAAAAGTGTTTAAACCA
The DNA here is from genome assembly GCA_034768845.1 of Heliamphora exappendiculata. Classification (NCBI taxonomy): domain Eukaryota; kingdom Viridiplantae; phylum Streptophyta; class Magnoliopsida; order Ericales; family Sarraceniaceae; genus Heliamphora; species Heliamphora exappendiculata. Next base: position 24,539 of record JAOTRH010450718.1, on the reverse strand, counting down.
CTTTTGTTCATTCTGTACAGCTTGTATACAGCATGATTAGAAATTGAAACATTGTTGCATCTCCCTTAGGCCTTTCTTGCTTTACTGTGCTTCTCATCGTATGTTTTTTTGCTTTGTTTTGCTCCAATGATACATGTGGCATATCTAAAAATAATAACCAAGCCGTATGACCCTAGATGCGTAGTTAGAACTTTGCTTCTTTGATTTTTTTTTTGTGTGAACTCTCTTCAACTTCCTATTTTGTATATGTTACCTTAAAAAAGTTTATAATAAGAACTAACATTGACAAAGTAGAGGCCAACCTCACGGTTAAAAAAAAAGGGTGCTTAACACTTTCTATTTTAGTACCTTAGCTCCTGAATCTAGGGTCATACGACTTGGTTTATCAAACCTATAGTGGCAACCGTCACCTTTTTCGTCCTAGTTTTCCTCATGTTGCACGGTCGTGAGGCTTTATGAGGCCAAAAGTATGAAAATCTTTTTAAAAGATTTTGTTATCCTTTTATTCTTAAGGCTTTCCTTTTCTCTTGTTTGGTTTTGCATTTTTAGTGACATTGCTCATGTTCTTATTAAAAAAAAAACAGATGATAGATCTGGTCTAAATCAAATGGGTTGTGGTCTCTATCCTGTACATCCAATTCCTTTATGCTCCGTAGTTCTAAAAATATGACAGCTGTGACCATTCAATGTTACGACCGTGTATTTTCTTAAACTTACAACAACAGCCATCAAATATTTTCCTTCAGCCGCCTCTTTTTCACCATGATTGTCACGGTTACCATATTCTTTTGCTACGACTGTGAGATTTTGTGAGGCCAGTGACATGAGAACTGTGTTTTAAGCATTCTGTTATTTGTTTTAGCATTATGTACACTATGTTTTAGAAATAGTACTTCTGTAAGGGGTTGAGGATGGCATATCTAACCTAGATCTAATGGGTTATGGTCTCCATCTCGAATATCTAACTATTTAAGTTTGTTTTAGACCTTGTATGTTAAACACCCCTTTTGGACCCCAAAAGACCCTGGCCGCAGCATTTATTTGTCACAGCCGTAACATTTTGCATTTTAGTTTCTAGCAGTGACCCTATATTTGTCACGGCCACAGGTTTTGTGACTTATTTTTTCACAACTGCAACATTGGTTGCTACAGCTATGAGTTTTCTATACATCAAGTAGCTTGAAAACTGTGTTTAAACTTCTTTTGTTCATTCTTTACAGCTTGTAAATTGCATGATTAGAAATAGAAACATTGTTACATCTCCTTTAGGCTTTTCTTGCTTTACTCTGCTTCTCAATGTATGTTTTTCTCGCTTTGCTTTACTCAAACGATACGTGTGGTATATCTAGAAATAATAACCAAGTCGTATGACCCTAGATTCATAGTTAGGATTTTGCTTCTTTAAATGCTTTTTGTTTGAACTCTCTTTAACCTCCTATTTTATATATGTCTGTTTAAAAAGTTTATAATAAAAATCAACACTGACAAAGTAGAGGCCAACCTCACGGTTGGGTGAAAAGGGTGCCTAACACTTTCCATTTTCATTGCTTAACTCCTGAATTCTCTTTTTCTCTAGTTACGCTTTTAAAAGACCCGCCGCTTTCATTTTATTTTTTTTGATTTTTTTTAAAAATCAAATGGCGACTCTATTTTTTAAAAAATAAGCTCGAATATCTTGGATTTTCTTTTTTAAAGAGAAAAAAATATTTTTAAAAAAATAATAAATATTTGGTGCACCCTTGTCTTCCCTTTTTCGAATAATGACCACAAGGGTCAGTAGTGGCGGTGGCAATGGCAAGTGACAAAGGTGTTGATTATAGTGGTGGTGGAGTAAAGTGTGGTCGGATGGAAGGTGGTAGGAAAGAGATAGTGTACTGGCAATGGTAGTAAGATGATAGTAGTGGCGATGAACTACATTAGAATAGTGGCTATTCTTTTTTTAAAAAATTATAATATTTTTTAAAATACTTTTTTATATATGTAGAGACCGAACATTATATAAAAAATTCAAAAACATTTATTTTTATAAAATTATTTTATATAAAAAATATTTTACGTCAACAAACAAAGCCTAAGAAAATATTTGAAATTTGGTTTAACTGGAACTTCCTTAAAATATATTTTAAAAATTTATTTTTATGTTCTTACAAACTATTTAATATGGGTCTTAGTTAATAGGTCTTGACGAGTATGTCTCCGACGAGTATATACCAAAATTATAAATTTTGTCATAAAAAAATATGTACAACAAAAATTATAATATTTTAAAGTTTGAATTACAAAAAAAAAATAATAATAATGTGAGAACCTAATTGGTAATTTAAGATCACTTCTTAATTTATAGTTGGCTCATAACTTAATTTTAATAATATTATTTATTTAGGCATATTTTTATAATATTTTTATATCAGTGACTCTCGAGTATCAAATTCGGTCACTTCATTCAGTGATTAGATTTGGGACTAATAATATTTCTATTTAATCAGTATTGTGGTAACAAAATTAACGATATAGGCAATATCGATTACTCATCTTTGTTAGATAAATAGATGACAAAAAGTTATTCACAATTTATTATGAGTTATGATAATTTATTTATCGAAAAGCTCACATTGCCTACATCGCATTCTAAAAATACCTATTATTCCACATCTCCGTCACTACTCTCCTTCAAAATATCTCTCTCATTCTCTCTTTCTCTCGCCTTTCTCCCTTTACTCCTCTCTCTCTCCCTCTCTCTCTCTCTCTCTATTTATCTTTTTCTCTTTTTTTTTTGGCTAAAGTACAGAGGAAGCCCATGCTCCTTCCAGGCCCATTTTCGTGGCATGAGACTTGGTATCGACTTGCCTAGGTGGAGCTCCTAGCTTCCGAAATTGACAAAATGAGGAGCGCTATGGTCACCATGCCAAAAATAATAAAAGACAGAAAGGTTATACCCCCAAAAAAAAATACAATAGTGGACAAAATTAATCTATCAAATAATTACCCAAAAAAATAATTTATCAAATGATGTAGTATAGTCACAAATATTATATATTTAGTGCTATTCTATAGAATCGACTTTGAAATTAATTTAAAATATCTATGTTTAAAAAATATAAATTACGATTAGAATCAATTCAACACAATTCATTCATAAGACCACATTAACATGAAAGCCTATTGGCTTTTCACTCGAAACAAAAAAATAAAATGTTTACCTCGATTGCTCGATAGACCGGTCAAGCAGCCAGTCGAGCGGTCTGACTCTGGACTATTTTTCAAAACATTTCATTTGAAAACCCAACACTCAGTCCTTTTCGAAACCACCAAGGCAGATCAAGCAAATAAGAAGAAGGTTCAAAATTCTCCCCCGAGGCACAAGAATTGATATAAAATATAACACCATTCGAAAATGTTTTATTAAAACATTGAAACCAACTAGACGATGAACATTTTCATATAACTATGAAATCACACAGTTAACCCATGGTTCCTCTCAAAACATACAACATACATGCATTGATAACAAAGTCTCAAGGCTTACAAAACACTTGCTTTTGAGTCCAAAACATGGGACGTCATATACATGATCCCTCATGTCACACCCCAAATTTCGGGCCACGTGAACACCTAAAAACAATCAACCACAATACCCAGCTTGAGAGTACACTCTCAAAACAAGCATACATGCATTGTATATAATCGCCAAATGACATATATTACACGGCTCCAATGCCAAAAAATATGTTACAACATACATGTACAAAACTAGCAAAAGGAAGACTATGACTCTTCTGCCTCTCCAACACCTCCAGATCAACTAGCGTGACCGGTACCTAAAAATATTTTATCCCACATCGTGAGTCAAGGCTTAGCAGAAACTAGACAAACATGAAGTATAAACAAAACATGCTAGGAAATCAAAGTGCAGGTTTAGACTCTCTTTCAAGCCTTGAAAATAGTTTTCACATGCAAGGGAAAGCGAGGATACAAACCATGTTTTGACCCACTCATAGGAGTTTTGAAAATAGTTGAAAAAGGTTTTTAGATCGCGATTCACACGACTCTTAAAACAATTTAAAAACTGGTAGTTCATACAATCCATGATACATGCAACTGGCCCTCACACGCCACAACTACAGAGCTAACGCTGAGATAAATATTCAACTCAAAAACACATTCCCGGGATAAAATCGTATACTATGGAAAAAAATCATAGACCAAACCACGGGGTAAAATCATACACCGCAGAATAAGACCGCACACCACGGGATAAAACCGCATACTTTACCGTAAACCACGAGATGGAACCGCCGACTACGGGTTATACCACGAGATAAAATCGCATGCCACGGGATAAGACTGCATACCACGGGATAACACCGCATATTACAGGATAAAATTGAAATTACGAAATAACACCGAACATTCTTATGCATAACCTAATCAGGATTTAAATGCATATAACATACCACATATATCACATGCATGTGCCCCACAGATTCCTCACATCCATGCCGAATAAAACCTCAGAGTTTTAAAGCATAAACCACGTTTCACATAACAATATCAAGCCCATGTAATTCACTTATTTAATCCATACATAAATAAACTAGAGTTATAAATGTACAAAGTTAGTTATAAATGCACATAGCCATATATAACTTCACATCATGACGCCACCCGTCACATAACCGGACAACCAACAATGTAGAAAACCAAAACCAAAACCTAACCTGGAGGCCAACACCGCTCCAACGATCCCCGATCGGCATAGCACACTGCCATAACCCCGCTCGTGCGCACAACCACCGAAAACACAACCATGTACCAAAAAATCGCATCTGACCATGCACGTCATATAGCCAACACAGATCCACGACGCCCACACGTGCCTAACACAAACCCACGGTGCCCACACACGCCCAACATAAACAATAAACCTACATAACACGACCTAACCAAAGGCCAACATAAACCTCCCACAAAATGGTTCTCACCAAAACCCCCTCTCTGGAAAGAACACCGGACCCAACACATCTTGCACCCAACGATGCATCAACACCTCGCATGAAATGACCAACACCCTCTATGTGACTTCAATTGACAGGACCCCATAATCCAATCAACTAAAAATTACTAGAGGAGAGCAGTCGATCGAGCCCCATAACTCAATCGACTAAGAGGCCACCGCACGACTCCTGAAGCCATCACACAACCAATCAAACCCCAAAAGAAATCCACAGGTATTTGAATTGACTAATTTCTGTAAATTAATCAATTGAATATCATAGGATGCCAATTGAAAACCGAAGAACCAACCACCAAACCACAAAACACCAACAAACTCCCAAGGCCCTAACACGGCCAAAACAGACTCACACACGTCAAACATGGAAAACACGAACCCACACACGTCCACAAGAACACCACAACGTCCCACGGAACATGGAATTAGGTCAAAAGGGCCAACAAGGATGAAAAACAACCTGTTCCCAAACATTCGGCTAAAAACGGGTGAAAAACGTTTGAGAAATCTTGACATACCTTCACTCTTTTGATAATAACTTTTTCTACAAAAAAATATTTTAAGATAAGAGAGGTGCCATTGGAAAGAATACTTCCGGGGCTTCAATTTGAGCTTAAGAACGATCCCATTCCAAGTTCGGATGAGGGAGAAACATCGATTTGAAAATTGAAATTTTTTTTGAAATTGCCCAGACCGATCGATCCGTTACACAACAGTCTCGGTTTTTTGGAAAACTGAACTGGTTTTTTAGCCCCAAAATACTTCCAAATTCAAAATCAAAGCCTTTAAACACCAGATCTACTACCCATGAGTAAACCCGAGCCCAAGACTACCATAAAACTTCAAAAGAAACTATTACAATTCAATTCCATCCACCGAAAATGATGAAAACCAGATTTTTAAATCCCAAAACCTATTTTTATGCAAATTCAGATCTACAACAATTCGACCGGTAAAAATACACCCGATTACACGTTGCGCCTTTATAAAACATACAGGTCTAGAATCCTATCTCGGTGAGTTAAAAACTCGATGTCTCGAACCACGTGCAAAATCAAGCTTCGCCGGAATGAAATTCTATCTGGATGAATGTGTAGCCTACCGTACAAAAAGCAAGGATTCGCTATTGGATCGTTGAAAATCGAGTCCCGGGCCCCCGAGAACGTAGAGAGAAGGTAGAGAGAAAACGAAAAATTTAGGAGTTAAGTTTTGAAAATATCTTTTGAAAATATTTAACTCCAGATATTTATAGGTCTCCAAAATATCTTTTCTTTTGAATTTTTGAAATTCGCACCGTAACACCCCACGGCCTCCAGAACCTTTCCCACATGCATCTCTGCCCTAAAACATGCATCAAAAGCATCTAAAACATGCTACAATGAAAACACGTAACGCACATCCGAAAACGCCAAAAAAAAAACAAGTCAGGGTCTCACACATCAACAACAAAAACTAAGACATTAAATCTTCTGCCACCTCTAGGGCTCCTCTAGATCAACCCACGAGATTAAATTCACCTGAAAGTTTTCAAAATATCACAACGTGAGCCGAAACCCAATAGAAAAAGACTAACATGAATTAAAAGCATAACACGCAATCACGAATTATATAAACAACACGACTCCACGAGTCAAAAAATGATTTTTCATCCTTAAAATCACAAGTTTTTATATAATTTCATAACGTCCAACGGTTTAATAAGCCAAAACACCACGCTATTGTCCAACCAGTTTTTCACAACCCACAATAATTTCTATGTACCAATTCTGTTGCACCGGAGACAAAAGTAACAATTATAGACTCTCGCCCATTAGCCTTGGTTCAGGGACCCAATGACCCGCTAGGTAATGACATGTTCTATACGGAGTTACAACAACAAACACCTCCCATTGGAAAAATCACTTCATTTACGGGGCTTAACTCAAATGAATGAAACACTTGTGCAAAATTTTTGGACTTTTATCGAGGAGCAATGGAAGCCCACGTGCACACACATTGTTATGGCATATGTATAAAATCATTAAAATGGCACACAGCCCAACTACGAAAATGTTTATAAATATACACAGCAACATACAAACGTCCAACGGTATCCACCCATGTCATCCATATAACCATGGAAATCGACCAATATTTTCAAAATGTTTTCACCATCTCAACTGAATTGTTTAGAACCAAGGCTCAACCTCAAGGGTTAGCTCCAACCTCTAAAAACCATGCTTTCGTAACATTTACATAAATTTGTTTAATTTTTAAAACTCATCTTTTCGAAAACCACGGACACCCACATTCACCAACTTTGTAATAAACCACAATGACGCATAAAAATACTTTTTATCCAATCAAATAAGGTTTAAACACAAAATTAAACATTTATAACATTTTAAATGGTAAAAATACATATAAATAACATGTATCACCATTTTAAAGTAAGATAGTCTAGAATCCTATATTAGAGAGTAAAAAACTCAACGCTTTAGACACTGGAGAGAAACCAAAGTCACTAAAATGAGATTTTGGTCGGATTAACGTGAAGCCCACAACGCGTATATCAAGGATTAACTATCTCAACGCTAAGAACTGAGCCCGAACCAAGCTAAAAGCTAGAGAGAAGGCAAAGGGTTTGGATGAATTCTCAAGAGAGAGAGAAAGAAGCTTGCAAGAGAAGCTTCGGAACATGAACCCATGCAAGACTGGGATTAAAACTCTCATGCACTCTAAACCAACTCATGCATAAAACATATAGAAATATTCTTTTATATAATGATTAAAATGATAACCAACATATCATGTATAAACATTACAAAAAGAAAAGGAACCGGGTCTCACAACTCTACCCCTCTTAAGGAATTTTGCCCCTAAAATTCACTACGAGGTCAAGAAGAAATAACTCTAGATACCTAGTACTAACTTTGAACTTAAGCTCCCACGTAGCTTCCTCGGCACCGTGATGAAGCCACAGAACCTTAACATAGGCAATGATTCTCCCTCTGAACACTTGATCCTTCATATCCAAAACCCTCACAGGTCGTTCCTCAAAAGAGACATTCTCATCCACCCGCAACTCTGCCCAATCCAAGATATGTAACGGGTAAGGCTAGTATTTCCAAAGCATGAAAATATAAAACACGTTGTGCGCAAATGACAAATGAGGAGGTAAAGCCAGACGGTATGCCACCTCCTCAATCCTTTCTAGGATTTCAAACGGCCAAATAAAACGTGACGATAACTTCCTACTACAAGAAAAGCTGGACACTGCTTTTTTCAATGCCCTACCATTTCTCTGAGAGACCTATTCATTCTTTCTGCTACACCACTCTGATACAGAGTATCCGGTGCAGTCAACTAGGATATAATCCCTTATGATGACTAGTGGTCCCTAAACTCTCTAAAGAGGTACTCGCCATCATGGTCAGATCGTAGTGATTTGATACTTTTACCCAGACGCATCTCTGCCTCCGTTTTGAATTCTTTGAATTTCTCAAAGCATTCAGACTCAAGATGCATCAGGTAAATGTATCCATATCTTGAGTAGTTGTCAATAAAATTGACAAAGTACTCAAAGCTATCTCTAGTCCTGATAGTCATAGGACCATACACATCAGATTGAACCAGTTTCAACAGTTCTTTAACTCTATAGCCTTTAGTCAAAAAAGGGCCTATTGGTCATCTTACTCTCTAAGCAGGACTCATAGACTGAAGTGTCTCCACTTATAATGAACTTAAAGGTCCATCTTCTACCAGTTTATTTATACTTTTTTGATTAATATGACCCAAGAGTAAGTACCAAAGAAACGTTTGGTTCATTAAAAAAGGATTCTTTCTCTTATATGGTGAATTAGATGTGTAATTCAATTTAGTTAGTTGCAGCGTAGGAGAGATATGAGTATAATATACAGATCATCCACCAATGTACTAGAACAAATAAAACGTTTATTTTTCTTAATAACCACAGAGTCATTAAAATGAACAGAATATTTGTTCTTTACCAAATTAGAAATGGAAACTAAATTCCATCTACTAGAAAGTATATAAAGATAATCTTTTAAAATTAAAATTCTAACTCTGCTAAAACTGAGAGTGACATCTCATACTGCAACTGCTGTCACCCTAGTATTATTGCCCATATGTAGGTAAATTTTGCCATAACTGAGCTGCCTAATTTTTTGGAACCCCTTGCTTGTTCTACTTATTAAGAAAAGCTGGACACAGCTTTTTTCAATGCCCCAACTCGTTATAGTTATAACACTTGCCTCTCAACTTCTTCACACTAGTTTTTGACCCCTTAACTGCTTTTGGACATATGCTTCCATGTTTCTAAACCTTTTTCAGCCACATGCACACTACCTGGCTTAATAAGAACACCCTCGGCTGCTTGAAGTTCTTTAAGAAGTTTTGCCAACGAGAAGTTAAGCTTATTCATGGAATAATTCAGGCAGGACTGCTTAAAGATATTAGGCAGTGACTGGAGTTTGATATTGACATGGGTTTTGTCGTTAATCTCAACTCCTAGGATCTTCAGTTCATTTAGAAGATTGATCATCTTTAGAATATGATCCCTAACTGCGGTGCCTTCAACCATACTTGTATTCATTAGAGATTTCATGACCACATGCCTAGTAACATGATTTTGATCTCCAAATATTTCTTTGAGGTTTATAATCATATCATAGACGCTTGGCATAAATTGATGCTGATACTGCAATACATTTGACATAGAAGTCAAAATGTAACAGCGAGCCATTGATCAGCTTTCTGCCACTTTTGATAAGTCTGGGTTTTCTATTCGGTCGCCCCCTCATTAGGTACTGGCGGACAAATCTCAGATAATACAAACTTATAGTTCTCGGCAATTAAGATAATATCCAAGTTCCTTTTCCAGTCTACATAATTTGGTCATGTTAGTTTGTTTTCTTTGAGTATGGTTGCGAGTGGATTAAAAGATATTTTAATCCAAAGAATCACATGATTAAAAACTATTAATTATGATGAGCAAAAATCTTGAATTTTATTTTAAATTAGTTCCCTTTATCATTTTTAAAAAATTCGTCAATAGCCTGGTACCCTGTGAATAGTACGTCTCGATGGCAGACGTTTACTATCCATCGTTTATCCAGACAGGATAATTCTTATTAATTTTACTATCTAAGAAATAGATCGTGCCAAGTAAAAGTAAATAGTTGACGTAGTTTCAGTCTTATAAGTAATAGCAGTGACTCATATGGAGAGAATTTTATTATTTATATCTAAGTGTTAACTACTACATAATTTTGAATAAATCATTTCGCAATGAACCCTTCAGATGGAGAAGTGATCCACACTAATAATTTTTAAAAATTATCTTTAAAGAAGGTTCGTACTGGTAATACTACAATTAATTCTGTCCGATAGTGAGCAAGGCTTTACTGCCAATACGCAGAATTAATTACATTACCTACAAACTAGTAAGTGAAACCGCATGATTTATCTGTGAATAAATTTTTTCTCCCACTTAATTTTTTAAAATATTTTTTGGGATTATAAAAACTGTTTAATTAAAATAAATTTATTAATTTTGAAAAATCACATGATCTGAATGATTCCAATTTTTTCAAACAATCTTTTCGTATTTTAATGTGTAACAAATAAAATATTCCAAAATTCTTATTTACTTAAAAAAATCTAAATAAAATCAAGAATTTTATTTTATTTTTCAAGTTATGCATTTTTTCGAAAAATAATAATATATTAAAATTAAGCTTTTTTTTAAGAATTCAAAATTCAAAATTAATTTTCACGTTTTTTAAGATATCTGATTTAATAAAAAAATTATCTTAAATGTGTTAATTTGTAACAAAATAAAATATCTAAAAAAAATTTTAAAAAAAATTAATTAAAGAAAATTTAACATTATTTTTTAGTTACAAAAAAAACTTAATACCGAATTTTTTTGAATTAATTAAAATAAACAAGAAATATAAAATAGATATATATCATCTACGCAATTTAAATAAATATAAATGTAAGATATATATGTTCTAATTTTATGATCAAATAGAAACTCTATCAAACTTCAGTCTCTTGTTTGAAAATCATCTGTAATCTTTTAATCCATATCAGAATTAGCTTCCAGCATCCAAATCCTGTCACGATTCCTTGAGTTGCAGTGTTATACAAATACAGCATTGTCCCGAGCCTTATCAGCCAAATAGCCAGCAACCACTGCCAGCCATGTCGGCGTTGCTAGTGCCGCCGCACACTGCCGATTCCCGCGGCTTTTGTTGCCTCATCCGAGGTCCATTTTTTCTCAATTTTTTCTAAAAAATAGCTTATAAAATATATTATTTTTTTGTCGAAAAAACTCCACGAAAATAGCCCTAAAAACGATTGAAACATAGCCCCGAACAAACCACCGCCGCCACCGCTGCTTTTTGCAGCTCATTCTGTGGTTTTTCCTGCTGTTTTTAGCACTGAAATACTACTGCATATTGTTGGATAAAACACCTCGAAAATAGTCTCGAAAAAGCTCAAAAAATAGCCTTGAAATAGCCCCAGCTGTCGCCGCCCACCATCGCTGCTTGTGCCAATTTTTTTGTCACCTTTTGCAGCCATTTTTCTCACTTTTGGGACATTTTTCAACCCTATTTTACTGCTGTTTTATGTCTAAAAGGTTCATCAAAAATAGTTCCAAAAATATCTTTAAAAACCACAAAAAACAGCCCAAATCGCCACCGCTAAGGCTGTTTTGTGCTGATTTTTTGAATTTGTTTAACTATTGTTTTTTATGCCTAAAATCTGCAGAAAACTTGCTGAAAAACTTGTCACAAAATCGTGGAAAAACCACTACGATCTGTGGCCCAAAAATCCCAAAGCCGCCACCGGTGCCGTTGATTTTGTCGCGCTGCCTATTCTTTGTGTTCTTGGATCTTTGAACCTGTTCTTATATATATCGAATAATATCTAAAGAATATAATAAGGTTTTACATTGAAACTTATGTCCCGTTAAGGCTCAAAATTGATCTAAAAAGCCTAAAACTATCACGATTAACCCTCCTAATTAAAATCACTAATAATCATCATTCAACAATTCAATCAAACATGAATAAAGTAATGATCATAAAATCGGGATAAAATCGCCTGCAAAATAAAGTTAGTACAGATCTAAAGCTACCCAATTCTCTCGAATATACTATATTCATAAATCAAAACAGCTTTGATACTAATTATTGGAGGCAAACTATCAATATCATTGTTTTGAATACGATTTTTTAGATAAAAAAATACTGGATGGGCAATAGCCGATGTGAGACCCTGAACCTTTGCATTTTGAGTTGTTTTCATATACATGGCGTGTTTCTTTCAATATATGAATAGCCTCGTTGTATGGTTTATGCTTTAAAGTTATAGAACATCATATATAAATGTGTTATACCCTTTTCGGGGTTTAGTAGAGGCTTGTTTGGCTTGTGTTTGGACCAAAAATCTTGTTTTACTTCGGAAAACACACTACCCAGCAGTTCGATCGACTGGAGGGCTTGGCCCAGTCGACTGGACCGAGAAATTTGGGATCGATCGACTGAACTCAGGGATTCGGTCGAATGGACATAACCTTTTTGCCGTGTTTATAAAAATCCCAAGGGCTGGAGATATTTATTAAAACCTTTCTTAAGAGCTAAGTTTTCCCTTTTCTCTGCCTTATCTCTAGCTTTGAGGGCCCGGGGCTTGGTTTTAGGTTGGTTCCTTTGTGGATCCTTGCTACCGAGATCGAGGCTTAGCATCCATCCGGTCGAATTCTCGTTCTGATGTTGTTCAGTTTTAAAACGTTGAGTTTCCACTCTCTGAGATAGGATTCTAGACCCTACTGCTATGTAAGGGTGATATATGTGATTATATGTATTTTTACCGGGTAAAAAATACATCAAATGTGATTTTCATGTGTAAACCTTAGTTTTGGGTAAAAGTGAGTTTTTTACGCATTTTCTTTGTTGTATGCATGTTTCAGATGCGTGGTATCCATAGTTTTCAAAAGGAGATTTGAAAATGAGGTGTTTGTGAAAATGGTAAAAACCCTATTTTTGGAGGATTAGAGATAACCTGCGGAGTTGAATCTCAACTCTTAAATGTTTTGTTGGAAATGGGTTTAGATCTCCATGTTGATGGATTGGATCTCTTTTATACATGTGTTGTGTAAACGGTTTTTGGGTTTTTGTAGTTGAGCTACGGTGGGTTTTTAAATGTTCTCCACAGATATACCATGACAGTGTGTGATTTTGAGTTGGACTTCTATTGCTCCTTGGTCGAAGTCCAAAATTGTGCGTAGAGTGGGTTCGCCACGGTCCCTCAGGTTAATCTCCATAAACGTGGTTTGGTTAAACTTCGTCCATCAGTCGTGGAATTCCATAAAGTAGTTTGTTGCCCCGTGAGTGGCTTTATTGTTGTAGCTCCGTATAGAACTTGTCATTATCTAACAGGCCTTAAGTGATTCAGGACTATGATAATGGACACGAGTCTATAGTTGTTACTTTTATCTGTGTGGCAGAGTCCGTACATAGGATTACATTTTATTTTTCTCCTCGGCTGAGTGTCCTGAGTGGAGCTTACTATTTATTTACAGCTTTCCTTAACTGTGGCATGATATCTGTTAGGATGACATGCATAGTTTAAAGGATGAAAAATGTGGGATTTTATGAGATAAAAACCTTTTTGAGACTCATGTTAGTCTAATGAAAAACTTTCTTGGCTCCTGTGGTTGAGTCTATATGCTTATGATTGTATAGCCTGCTTTACAGTTTTACTGTCTATTTTCTATTAGGCTTCGGCTCACAGTGTGAAATTTTGCTGTAAAACCTTTTTCGGTGAGCATGTGGAGTTGACCTAGATGCTTCAGATGACGGAGGACTTGCAATAGTTTTCTATTTTTCACATGTACTTTTACATGCGATGCCTATTTCAAAATGCGGGTTTTATACGCCTTGAGGCGATATATTTATTCATGTATGAGATTGCATGTTTATAATTTATGAGAATTGAACTGTGGACATTTTTATCCAAATGATGTATATTTTTGAGTTGATGGTTTTCTAACTAAAAATCTTATTTTCTCAAATGGTATTTTGGTGGGCTTTCACGTGACTCTGGTATTTAGGGCGTGACAACTTGGTATCAGAGCTCTGGGTTCGAATACCTTAGAGCCATGGGAAAGAGGGTACATCACCTTGTGAGGATGTATGTGTGCTTGATTGCATGTGTTAAAGAGTTTTCCTAACGTAAGCATGACAGCCTGTTTAGCATGATGGTTGTGTATATGTGGGCATGGAGGTTGGACCTTAGGATTGATTAGTATTGCTTTTGGGCTTTTGGATTAACAAATTTGGGAGCCAAGTTAGAGACGCGTTTCAAGGATGTGATTTCTAGCTCGGCGTCTAAGTAGGTTATCCAGATGGAAAATTTTTTCTTGTTGTTTCTCCTCGGTATGTGAGATGTGATGACATGATCTAAGTGGCTATGTGTTAGCATGCTTATATATGTTATGTCTTCTACGTTAGCAATAACATGTTGTATGGATGCTTACCCTGTTATGTTGCTTTCGTGTGGAATTATGTCCACGCGGGGAGGACGAGGCCGTGGCTGTGGTTCTGGCCGAAGGGACGTTCCAATCCCAGATATTGGGGATGTTAATGTACCCCAAGGACCTGTTGACGGAGACCTGATGCGTGAGGTGGTAGGCTCCATTCGGCAGCTGGCTGAGGCCTCTAGTGGGAGAGAAAGTGTACCTGAGCCGAGGGCGATGGTTGCGTTGCGTGAGTTTCGCCGTCTGGACCCTCCTACCATTTCTGGGGATCCCAACCCCACGGTGGCCATTGAGTGGCTGGAGCTAGTTACCAGGATCTTTTATACTCTTTAGATTGAGGAGGAGGATTGCGGGTTTCATTTGCTGCTTTCCAGCTGAAGGGGTGTGCTCACATGTGGTGGAAGTTCGCCAAGACCACAGTGGGAGGCATTCACGAAGGTATTTCTGGAGAAGTACTTTCCAGCGACTCAGAGGGATCGCTACAAAGAGGACTTTCTTTTTCTGACTCAGGGGACAATGTTAGTGGTTGAGTATGAGGCTAGGTTTACTAGCTTGTCCCAATTTGCAGAGGAGATTGTGCCTATTGATGAGTTCCGTGCGAAGCAGTTCGAGAGGGGTTTGAGTCCCGCTATTCATGACAAAGTGGCAGCATTTAGGATGCTGGTTTTTACAGAGTTAGTGGAGGACACTCTGAATGAGACACGTAGAGACAGGGACAGTAGGGGTCAGCAAGGTGGGGCACGCAAACAGGATCGAGAACGTAAGGACAAGCATCAGCGGACATTTGGTCTGAGTTCTTATCCAGTGGAGTCGTATCAGGCACAGTCTTCTACACCTACACCTCCCGTAGCTTCAACGGGAAGGTCAGATCAGAGAGAGCTTCTTTGTTACAGATGCCAACGACCAGGGAATTGTGCGGCAAAATGCCGGAGTCCAGCTCCTATTCAGGCACAGTTACAGTCGTATACGTAGGGGAGGGAGCCAATGGTATATTTTGAGTGTGGCCAGTCAGGACACATCCGGAGGAACCGTCCCAGAGGAGGGAGCATGCGGAGTACAGTTGGAGCGCCTGTTACTCCATCTGCCCAGGGACGCCAGCCATCTAGGTTTGCAGAGGGGGCGCATCAGTGCAGTCAGGCAGACATTCTACAATTCAGGGCCACAATGGACAAGCCAGAGCATATGTTCTTGCAGATCCCAGTTCATCCAGAGCACCGATTGTGTCCGATGCTACTGCTACCACTTTCATGATTAGAGGTACTCTTCTAGTCTATAGATCACGGGCCAGTGTTCTCATAGATATCGAAACATCGCATTCGTTTATGTCACTACTTTTGCTTCTGCTTTAGGGCTGGAAATGGACTGGTTGGGTAGTACTTTGAGCGTTGAGATCCTAGTCAGTGGGAGTGTGATGTTGAGTCTTGTCTGTAGATCCTGTGTGTTGGAGGATGCCGATCGTTGTACAGAATTTGACTTTATTATTCTAGACATGACCACGTTTGATGTCATCCTAAGGATGGATTGGCTGACCACCTATCGAGCCTTTATCGATTGCGATCGACAGAGGGTAACGATTTGTACACCGATAGGAGATTGCTTTTGTTTTGTGGGTGATCAGGATGAGGGTTTGATGTCTTCGCCCAGCGCTGTGTGGAACCAGGGCAACCTGGGTTTCCTCTTTTCAACCCTTATGTTGGATGAGGTAGTTGGGAGTCGAGGAGAGTTACCTCCAGTGGTTTGCAACTACTCAGATGTCTTTCCTGACGATCTGTTTGAGTTGCTACCGAGTCGTGAGGTAGAATTCTCTATTGATCTAATTCCCGAAGCTACTCCCATATCTATATCGTCTTATCGTTTTGCACCCACTGAGTTGCGAGAACTCAAGGTACAGCTTCAAGAGTTGCTAGACCCCTATATGCCCGAGTACTTCATCGTGGGGAGCACCTGCTCTTTTTGCTAAGAAGAAGGATGGATCTTTACGATTGTGTATCGACTACCAAAAGTTGAATCAGGTAACAGTGAAGAATAAGTATCTGATGCTGAAGATTGATGATTTGTTTGATTAGTTGAAGGGGTTGAGCTGCTTTTCAAAGATTAACTTGAGATCAAGATACCACCAGTTGAGGATTAAGGACGAGGACATAGCGAAAACTTCCTTCTGGACTCACTATGATCACTACGAGTTTCTGGTTATGCTGTTTGGTCTGACGAACGCTCCTGCTACATTCATGAGTTTGATGAACCGGATCTTCCATCCTTATCTGGATAGTTTTATGGTAGTGTTTGTGGATGAAGTACTGATATATTCACCTACTAGGGAGGCATATGAGGATCACTTGCGGATCGTGCTACAGACTTTGAGAGAGCATCACTTATATGCGAAGTTCGAGAAGTGTGAGTTCTGGATGTCTGAGGTGAGTTTTCTTGGACACGTACTGTCGACAGATGGAGTAGCTGTGGATTCATAAAGACTGATGCCATGACGGGTTGGGAGCAATCGAAGAGTGTCTTTGAGATTCGTAGTTTTTTGGGCTTAGCAGGCTACTACCGACAGTTCGTGAAGAACTTTGCGGGACTTGTTGCACCGATGATGCGTCTGACGCAAAAGGGAGTTGGGTTTGTTTGGAGTGAGTCCTATGAGTCGGCATTCCAGGAGCTAAAGATGAGGTTGACTAGCGCGCTAGTGTTGATCAATCCAGAGCGAGGCTTGGGGTATACAGTGTACTGCAATGCATCACATGATGGTCTTGGATGTGTTCTGATGCAGGGGGTAAGGTTGTAGCTTATGGTTCTCGGCAGTTGAAGACGCACGAGAAGAATTACCTAACACACGATCTGGAGTTAGCAACCGTGGTCTTTCCCTTGAAGACATGGCGTTACTATCTTTATGGTGAGCATTTCGAGGTTTTTTCTGATCACAAGAGTTTGAAATACTTATTTTCGTAGAAGGACCTAAACTTGCGCCAATGACGATGGATGGAGTTACTAGAGGATTATGATTTTGACTTGCAGTATCATCCAGGGAAGGCCAATGTTGAAACAGACGCACTCAGTAGGAGATCTCACAGGTCGTTAGCTTCTGTGGCTATACGTGAGTGGGACATGCTTGGAGAGGTTGGGGAGTTTTATCTGTGTCTCGGGGAGACAGCGATGAGTGCCACCTTATTTCAGTTGTTACTCGACCATCGTTGATAGCATGTGTGCTAGAGGTTCAGCAAACGGACCAGGAGGCTCAGATGATACGAGAACGTGTTGCTAGTGGAGAGGATACGGCGAGATAGATTGTGGGTTCAGATCAGAGTCTGAGGTTTGCTGGGAGGTTATTTGTACCAGAGTCATGCCGAGCTGATCTTCTACGTGAGTGTCATCATTCTTGCCTTACAGTACATCCTGGAGGCACAAAGATGTACCATGACTTACGTCGTCAGTTCTGTTAGACGGGAATGAAGAGGGATGTGATCCAGTTTGTTTCACGGTGCCTTACCTATATGAAGGTGAAGGCGGAACACCAGAGACCAGCAAGATTGCTACAGTCGTTGCCGATATCAGAGTGAAAGTGGGAGCACGTCACGATGGACTTTGTGTCTAGACTTCCTCGGTCACCTAGGGGACACGATGTTGTATGGGTTGTGGTTGATAGGTTGATAAAGTCTGCACACTTTCACCCCGTTCGTGTGAAGGATTCGGTGGAATGATTGAGTAGCTTGTATGTCAGAGAGATAGTCCAGTTGCATGGAGTACCAGTGTCTATTATTTTTTATCGAGACCTGCATTTCACATAGCGCTTTTGGCAGAGTCTTCAAGAGGCTTTGGGGACGAACTTGATGTTCAGTATTGCTTTTCACCCCCAGAAGGATGGTCAGTCTGAGAGGACTATACAGATTCTGGAGGATATGCTGAGGGCATGTGTCCTTGACTTTAGAGATTCTTAGGAGGATCATCTAACGTTGGCAGAGTTTGCATACAACAATAGCTACCAGTCTAGTATTGGAATGGCACCATATGAGGCTTTGTATGGTAGATTGTGTAGGTCACCCGTGTGTTGGACAGATGTGGGAGAGACCACAGTCTTGGGACCCGACTTGGTGCGGGAGACGACAAAGAAGGTTGCCATGATTCGCCAACACCTTATGACAGCTTAGAGCCGTCAGAATAGTTATGGAGATCAGCGGAGGCGACGCTTAGAGTTTGTAGTGGGGTATCATGTGTTTCTGAAGGTCTCGCCACGTAGAGGTTTGGCCGTAGCGGGAAGCTATCACCGCACTTCATTGGACCATTTGAGATCCTCGATAGAGTTGGAGAGGTCGCATATCGTTTGAATTTGCCACCTCACTTATGAGGAGCGTCCAGTGAGAATTCTTGATACAAAGGAGCAGGTGTTGTGGGGGAGAACGATTGCTTATGTCAAGGTCCTATGGCTTCATCACGGGTTTGAGGTAGCGACATGGGAGCTCAAGTCTGGGATGCGTGCTAGATACCCAGACTTGTTTACCTTGTGACCTTGTTGCGAATTTCGGGGGCAAAATTCCTTAAGGGGGGAGAGTTGTGAGACCCTGAACCTTTTCATTTTGAGTTATTTTTATATACATGACGTGTTTCTTTCAGTATATGAATAGTCTCGTTGCATGGTTTATACTTTAAAGTTATAGAACATCATGTATAAATTTGTTATACGCTTTTTGGGATTTGGTAGAGGCTTGTTTGGCTTGTGTTTGGACCAAAAACCTTGTTTTACTTGGGAAAACACACTACCCAGCAATTCGGTAGACTTGAGGGCTTGGCCCAGTCGACTAGACCGAGAAATTTGGGTTCGGTTGACTGAACTCAGGGGTTCGGTCGACTGGACAGAACCTTTTTGCCGTGTTTATAAAAATCCCAAGGGCTGGAGATATTTATTAAAACCTTTCTTAAGAGCTAAATTTTTCCTTTTCTCTGCCTTCTCTCTAGCTTTGAGGGCCCGGGGCTTGGTTTTAGGTTGGTTCCTTCGTGGATCCTTACTACCGAGACTGAGGGCTTTGCATCCAACTAGTCGAATTCTCGTTCTGAAGCTGCTCAGTTTTGAGACGTCGAGTTCTTGACTCTTCGAGATAGGATTTTAGACCCTACTGTTGTATAAGGGTGATATATGTGATTATATGTATTTTTACCGGGTAAAAAATATATCAAATGTGATTTTCATGTGTAATGTCACGCCCCAAAACTCAAGATCACGTGAAAATCCACAAAACACCAGTTTTACAAAAAATAGGTTTTCATAGATTCAAATCCACCTATTGAAATCACAAGAAAACCCAGAATGCATCTCTCATAAACAGTAAACATCCTGTATAACATGCATATGTATATCGCCTTATGGCGTACAAACTGCCTTCAGGAACAGGCATATAAAAAAGAAAACCATAAAAGTCTTCCGCTACCACAAGCATCACCAGAGCTACTCCTCTTCCACATTATCACCTGAAAATAGTTTTCAAGAAAAGGCCTACTCGTGAGCCGAAACCCAATAGAAACAGACTATAAAGCTGTAAACAGGTAATATGCAATCAAATAGTGAGTGCGAACTCAACCACAACCAAAAAAGGTTTTACGTCATAAAACCCCAAGTTTCCTACAAACCTCCAAAATAGTTTTTTCCTCACAACTAAGCATTTAAACAATGCAAAACACATTTTACAGTTGAAGGAAAACAGTAATCAAAATATCGTTCCCTCACGGAATGTACATCGTGGAAAAGAAGGATAAGATCCTATGTACCGAACCACACAGACAAAGGTAGCAACTATAGACTCATGTCTATTACCCGAGTCCTGAACCACTTAAGACCTGCTAGGTAATGACAAGTTATATATGGAGCACCACGACGTAAAAGCTAACTTTACGGGCCCGACAACCCGAGGGAAAAGAGCATGCAAATCGACCTTCTTTACGAGAACTACCTCGAAGGATAACAAAGGTACCTACACTGCGCACGTTTTTGGACTTTCACCGAGGGCAACTAGTGCCAAATACCCATCATCCCGGTACATCTAGATAATCATTCTAAAAAATCAAATCATTTCACAAATATACATTATACATGTATACATAGATCCATCCATCAACATGGAGATCAAACAAAATATTTTTAAAATATTTTTTCTCTTTTCAACAAAACGTTTCAAAGCCTAAGACTCAACCCCGAAGGTGAGCTCCTAACCTCCAAAACACCAAGTGTTGAGATTTCTGTCAAAAACCATCATTTTTCACCGTTTTCAAGAAAACCCTTTGAAAACCATATTACCACATGTCATACAGTACTATAAGCTAAGGAAAGGGAACAACATGCTTTCTATTAGAAAAACAAGATTTAAATAGAAACTATGACATTTGATGCATTTCTACCCGGTGAAAACGCATACAATTACATATAACACCCTCATAACAGTAGTAGGCCTAGAATCCTAGCTCGTTGGGTCAAAATTCGATGCCTCAAAAATTGGACCTCGTCGGAACGAGAATCTAACCGGATGAGCACGAAGCCAACAGCGTAGATAGCAAGGATGCACAAGCTGATCGCCGAAAACAAGGCTCGGGTAGGTCACATATGTAGAGAGAAGGCAGAGAACGAGAAAGAAATAAGCTTTTCCAAACATTTCAACCCCTTTCTCTACTTATAAGCACGGCAAAAAGCATGTTCAGTCGACTGAAGAGGCCACTTTAGTCGATTAAAGTGCCTCAAAAAACGCAAACAGCCTCAGTTCAGTCGATCGAACTCTTGAGTTCAGTCGATCGAACTCAATAAAAGTGGTTCAGTCGACTGGGTTAAGCCCTCCAGTCGACCGAACCCAAGGTTTTTAACCTACTGGTTTCCACTTCAGTCGACTGAACTCACCAGTGCAGTCGACCGAACTTGCTTGGTCTAACATACTATTTTGAGTCTCGATTTTGTGTTTTAAGGCCAACCCAATAAGCCTAAATAAGGTTCGAGAAAGCGTAAAACACATCTACATGCTGTTCTACAACTCCAAAACATAAAACATGCATCGATAATATAAAACATAAAGGAAAAACTCGTAATCATGTATAAATAATTCAAAATAACAAGGTTCGAGGTCTCACAACTCTTGCCCCTTAAGGAATTTTACCCTTGAAATTCACTACAAGGTTATGAGGTAAACAGGTTTGGGTATCTAGCGCGCATTCCAGACTCAAGCTCCCAAGTCGCTTCCTTAACCTCGTGATGAAGCCACTAAACTTTGACATAAGCAATCGTTCTCCCTCGCAACACCTGTTCCTTCATATTGAGAATCCTCACCGGGCGTTCCTCATACGTGACATCCTTGGCAACCCGCAACTCAGCCCAATCTAATACATGTGAAGGATCAGGCTCGTATCTCCGAAGCATCGAAACGTGAAAGACGTTATGTATAGATGCTAATTGAGGCGGCAAGGCCAGACGGTACGCTACCACTCCAATCCTTTCCAGGATCTCGAAGGGTCCAATAAAATGTGGTGATAGCTTCCCGCTACGACCAAACCTCATCAACCCTCTGCGAGGCGAAACCTTCAAAAACACATGATCCCCCATAGAAAACTCTAAGGGTCTCCTCCTCCGATCAGCATAACTCTTCTGGCGACTCTAAGCTATCACCAAACGTTGATGAATCACGATAATCTGCTCCGTCGTCTCCCGTACTAAGTCAGGTCCCATAACAGTGGTCTCTCCCACCTCTGTCCAACACACTGGCGATCTACACAGCCTACCATACAGAGCCTCATACGGAGGCATCCCAATACTGGACTGATAGCTATTGTTGTATGCAAACTCTGCCATTGATAGATGATCCTCCTAAGAATCTCGAAAATCAAGCACGCATGCTCTCAACATGTCCTCCAAAATCTGAATGGTCCTCTCAGATTGACCGTCGATCTGAGGATGAAAAGTTGTACTAAAAGTCAGGCTCGTCCCCAAAGCCACCTGAAGACTCTACCAAAAGCGCGATGTAAAGCGCGGGTCTCGATCAGAAACGATAGTCGCAGGTACTCCATGTAGTCGAACTATCTCTCAGACATATAATCTGCTTAATCTGTCCACTAGATCTCTCACTCGAATAGGGAGGAAGTGTGCAGACTTCGTCAACCTATCCACTATAACCCAAATAGCATCGTGTCGTCCCTTCGGTGAACGTGGAAGTCCTGACACGAAATTCATAGTGACATTCTCACTTCCACTCATATACAGGCAACGACTGTAATAATTATGCAGGTCTCTGGTGTTCCACCTTCACTTGTTGACAAGTAAAGCATCGAGAAATGAATTGGATCACATCCCTCTTCATTCCTGTCCACTAGAACTGTCGGCGTAGATCGTGATACATCTTCGTGCCTCCCGGATGCACTACAAGACATGAGTGATGAAACTCATGTAGCACCTCAGCACGGAACGACTCTGGCACAAACAATCTCCCTGACAACCTTAAACTCTGGTCTCGACTCACCACCCATCCTGCTGTGTTCATCCCACTAGCAATGCGGTCCCGTATCATCTGAGCCTTCTAATCAATCCCCTGAGCCTCTAACACGCGTGCAACCAATGCAGGCTGTGAAGCTATAGAATATAAGGTCGCACCTTCCCCTGTCTCCCTAAGACACAGATCAAACTCCCCAATAACTCCAAGCATGGCCCATTCCCGTATAGCCACAGAAGCTAACGAGCCATGAGACCTCTTGCTAAGCGCATCAGCTACGACATTTGCCTTCCCCGGGTGGTACTGCAAATCAAAGTTGTAGTCTCCCAATAACTCCATTCATCGCCGCTGGCAAAGATTCAGGTCTTTATGTGAAAACAAGTATTTCAAGCTCTTGTGATCAGAGAAAACCTCAAAATGCTCACCATATAGGTAATTCCGCCGTGTCTTCAAAGCGAAGACCACGGCTGCCAACTCCAGATTATGAGTTGGATAATTCCTCTCGTCTGCCTTCAGCTGTCGCGAGCCATAGGCTACAACCTTGCCTCCCTGCATCAACACACAGCCCAAACCATCAAGTGATGCGTCGCAATACACAATATACCCCATACCTCGCTCTAGAATAATCAGAACTGGTGCACTGGTCAGTCTCCTCTTCAGCTCCTGAAAAGCTGACTCACAAGACTCGCTCCATACAAACGTGACTCCCTTCCGCGTCAAACGCGTCATTGGTGCTGCAAGCCTAGAGAAGTCCTGTACAAACCGTCGGTAATAACCCGTTAGACCCAGAAAACTACGGATCTCAAAAATATTCCTTGGTCGTTGCCAATCCGTCACTGCATCAGTCTTCGTCGAGTCTACTGATACCCCATCCTTTGACACCACGTGTCCAAGGAATCTCACCTCTGCCATCCAGAACTCACACTTCTTGAACTTCGCATACAAGCGATGTTCTCTCAGAAGCTAAAGTATGACATGCAGATGCTCCTAATGCATCTCCCTCATGGGCGAATAAACCAGAATGTCGTCCACGAACACAACCACAAAACTGTCTAGATAAGGGTGGAAGATACGGTTCATCAGACCTATAAATGTAGCTGGAGCGTTCGTCAGACCGAACAGCATAACCAGAAACTCATAGTGACCATAACGAGTCCGAAAGGCGATCTTTGCTATATCCTCGTCCCTAATCCTTAGCTGATGATACCCTGACCTCAAGTCAATATTTGAAAAGCAGTGCGATCCCCTCAGCTGATCAAACAGGTCATCAATCCTAGGCATAGGATACTTATTCTTCACCATCATCTGATTCAGCTTCATGTAGTCTATACATAGTCTCAACGACCCATCCTTCTTCTTCATGAACAAAGCTGGTGCTCCCCATGGCGACGTACTCGATCGTACAAACCCTTTGTCTAGCAAGTCTTGCAACTGCACCTTGAGTTCTTGTAACCCAGCAGGTGCAAAGCGATAAGATGGCATAGAGATAGGAGCAGTTCCTAGAACAAGATCAATGGAGAACTCCACATCA
>JAOTRH010450707.1:0-30606 GCA_034768845.1 Heliamphora exappendiculata | reverse complement strand
AAAGAACACTATATCTTTTCAAAAAATGTATAAAGCACACAGATAAATTTATCTGTATGATTATTTATTCAAAACAAATAAATTTATCTGTGTGTTTTATACATATTTTAAAAATACACAGACAAATTTATCTGTTCTAGAGTCCAATTGGATCTCGCGCGTTAAAACTAGATCTCGTACGTTAAAAAATTTGTTGGTAGATAAAAAACAAAATTACCGATATTTTAAAGATCTAAGACTAATTTTTTGTTATAAAAAAAAAGCAATATAAAAGTTAGAAGTAGATTGTAAATATCACATTGGTCCTGATTGGCATACCTTACTTATTTGCTTATTTTACTTATAAACTCACTGATTTGATATTTTTGCTTTTTTTTTGCTTTTTTTTTGATTTTTTTTAACTTTTTTTATATTTTGATTAAAATTTTTTATTTTTTTGACTCGTCTCAATTAGATGAGTCTAAAAAGTAAAAAATTTTTACTAAATGACGAAATTTTTTTACTAAAAAAAAAAAAATTAATTTCATCAACTTAATCAAATTTATTTATAATCAAGTTACCGGGCCGTTATATGAATTACAATTTACTCACGTGGTTTTTTGCTCATAAACGGATAACTCCTTTGTGGTCTGAAAGCATACACATAACTCACAGGGTGTGATTTGGACTAAATTTTTGGGTTTAAGGACTAAATTTTTGTCCTTGAAACTCATAATTTTGCCTATTTTGAAATTAAAGTTTGGATCACTTGAGGTAATATGTCCT
This sequence comes from Heliamphora exappendiculata, assembly GCA_034768845.1. Lineage (NCBI taxonomy): Eukaryota > Viridiplantae > Streptophyta > Magnoliopsida > Ericales > Sarraceniaceae > Heliamphora > Heliamphora exappendiculata. Next base: position 29,841 of record JAOTRH010450707.1, on the reverse strand, counting down.
CCTTAGATTTGTAAAATTAATTTATAGAGATAAATTATACTATAAGATAAATAAAAAAAAAGAGAACTGAGAGTATGAATAGAATTATGAAGGATGAATTGTACTGTGGCATTATGAATTGAATTATGAGGATAAATTAAATCATAATATTATTTATATATATGATTAGTATTAGATAAATATTTGGATAAAAAAATATAATTATTTTGACAATAGAATCTTATCCTTTCCCCTAGTATTGATTATTTCTTATTTAATTCCATATATTTATTTATTTACACCATAATTAATATTTTCTTGTCAAGGATAATATTTTCTAATTAAAAATATATCAATATTTATAAGCTTAATAAAAAATAATTTTATTATCTAAATGGCCTACTATATTTTATAAAGGTTTAATAGAAAATAATATATATATTTAAATACCCATGTTGATAGTTTACAGGATGACAAGCAGGAATCAAAGGAAAAAGCGACGGTTAAAAGAAATTAAAGATTGAACACTTGGCATCGAAGAAAAGAGTCATACTTTATAGTAGTTATTAGTAGTTATAGGTAGTTTTTTTATAAAATTTGATAAATAGTTGGATTATATCTATTGTAAAGGGACACTAACTCCATAAATCCATAACATATTTTATCTTTTTTTTTTACTTTTCATTTATGCATTAGGAGTAACGTAATGTAGATGGTTTTCATTCTTCAATGATCTTCAAGGAAAGATACTCAACATTTGCCGAGCAACCGTAGGCGAGTGGCGGTATTTCATTCTTGTAATCTTTTTTTCTGTTTTACGAAAATTAATAAAATTTTATTTTATTAGTTTTTCATTTTTTATTTTTTTGTTAAAAAATTTTAGTTTGTTCGGCCATTTAAATTCTAATAAAACCCTGAAACCAGATATTAAACCTCAATTCCATCGCATTTAACCTGTCGATATCAATCTCGATAGAAAAAATGTTATTTTTTGGTAAACAAAAATTGGTGCTAGAGAAAGGGTATAATAAGTTGCAATAAAAAAATGGTACAAACAAAATGACAAAAAAGAAAAAAAAATTGATCAACACTGTGATTATGAAGCAAAAAATATTAAGCCAAAACAATGGCTACAAAATAGTTGTTAAAATATGTTTTCATACAAAAAAATATGTGATTTCGATCAAAATAAAGATCAAAAATATATTCCCAATATAATTAGAGGGCAACTTTATAAGTCAATAATGGCTTAATTGAATATTGTTTTTTCAAAATACAACACAAAAAAAAAAGTTAAACATGACTAATTTTTTCGAAAATATTTCTTAGTTCAATAGAATGAGAAATTTTTTTCAAAATTTTAAATTGATAAATTTATTAATTTAATGAAATGATAATTTTTTTTTAGAATTTTAAAGTGATAAGTTTATCTGTTTAATGGAATAAGGAGATTGGCGTCGAAGAAAGTGGAGGAGATTGTCAGAGAAGGAGACCGACATTAACACAAGAGAAGATGGATTCAGCGGCGACAACGGCGATAATTGCGATAGAGAATGAAGCCGACGACAAAGTTAGAGTTGCGGTGGTTGCAGTGCAAAATTTTTTGCGAGATTTTGGGTGAGATTTTTGAGACAGGATTTTTTTATTTTCATGTAGGAATGATTTTAGTCAATGAAATCTTTTAAATATTTAATTTAATGGCATTTTCGGTAAACATTAGTATTGCTACACTAAATTTATTTTAAAAAGTTAGACATGACTAATCTTAAAATATCAACTGATAATAAGACCTATTCAAAAGAAATTTTTTTTTTTAATACGGCATCTTATGTTAATTTAGACCTATTATTTTTTTAATATTTTTATTACCTATAATCTTGTCATTTTTTTTACTATTGTATTCACTGGTATATACAGTGTATGTGTCCAAACCACATTAATTTATTTTTTCTCAATTTGTCTTCAATTAATGTTTTTCCTACTATTCACGAATCTTTTTATTCATAATTGTATTTTTTCTAGTATTACAACACATCTACCTTAATAATTCTATTTTACCAATACTCATCGTATTTATGTGATCTTTCTTAGCAGTTCAATATTTTGTTCGTTTTAGAGTCGTTGATCTAATAGTTGTCGTATAAAAGAAATTAATATTGTAGGTATCCGTCGATTATATAGAATATCGAATTATTCATCTAGTTGAGCAAAACCACTTTGATTTTATGAGTTACATCATTTACTATATTTGCATCTTTGTTAATAATCGAATCAAAATATATAAAAAAATTTACTCTTAGATATCTCTTGATTTTGAATATTTTTATTATTATTAATATCTCTATTATTGCTAAAATTATATTCTGCCTATGTTTAGACTAAAAAGGCCTACTGATTTTTTTTTAGAGCTTTTTTTTTGTCTTTTTTGAAATTTTTTTATATTTTGGTTTAATTTTTTTTTACTCTTTTGGTTCCTATGATGAGAGGATTCTAAAAAATATGCCCGTTATGGCTAAATTTGAAAAAAATCACTAAAAAAGAAGAATTAGGAAAAAAGCAAAAAAAATTGCTAAGTTGGCTTTTTTTTTTCTTATATGATCTTTTGTTAGGTTTTGATAAAATAATTTTATTTTTATGTTTCTTTATGACAAAAAAAATCTAAAAAATACATTTATTTGGACTAATACTGAACAAAGTTCACTAAAAACGAAAAAAATCGTAAAAAAATTAATCTAAACACAAAACCCTTTTGACTCTAAAGTTTTTCTACACATTCTTAACTTAACGTTAATTCTATCCTTTATTTTATCTACTAAGATAATATCATCAGTGAATATTATATACCGTGGAATATTATCCTATATATGTTTAGTCAATTCATCCATAACTAAGGTAAAAAAAAATTTATTCAAAGCCGATCATTGGCATATTCTACTGTAATTGAAAATTTACTTGTTTCTCTTATGAGTAATCTAATTGTTATGTTAACTCTATCATATATGTCTTTTATAGATGTGATGATGTATCTTCAAAAAATAGTCTTGTGTGCTTATTCGCAACCAACCACGGGATTAAAATTGTTAAAAATGTAAAGTTCTGTTTCTAGGTTTCAACATACAAATTATTAAGTTACTAACTCCCAAATCTGAAGCCAATAATCATAGGTACTTTAATACTTTATCAATTCATATTACAATAAAATAACATCTGAAACTTGGGATTGAGCTTGAGCGTGACTTCATTTTGAAAATTTTAAGCATAAAAAAAGAGAGTATTAAATACTAAAAAATGAAATGAAGTTAAAAAGAAGTGAGAGAGCATAAAAAATGCGTACTCACAAATTAATGAAGAAGAGTCTGACGAGAAAGAAGATAGCAAAGCCCCCAGGTACTCTTACCATCGGATTCCTACAAAAAAAGGCCTCACAGCTGGTGGCCGATGGGAAGCTCTCCAATACCCAAGTCAGACAAGGCTTGAGAGAGAAAGATGAATAATAGAATAGGCGGTCTTGCCATAACTTTGCTAAGAATGAACACATACATATAGAAAGAGAAAGGGTTGACATTTGTGCAGTCTTGTGACATCATTCCCTAACCCATGATGGCTTAGAGGAGTATTAGGTTGGACTTTGTCAAGGGTTAGTAGTTTTATTTGTTATCATGTCACTCCTAACTCATGATTACTATAGGTGTTTAGTTAGGTTTTTGAGGGGTTGGTAGCCTTGGTGTTTTTTTTCTCCTCCAATTAGCCTCCAACCTCTACATGCTCCTTTATAAGGAGGTGAAAATGGGGTGAAAAGCTCTATGTGCCTCAGGTCTATGTCACGAAATTTAATTAACCATGTCGTTTTCAATGCCTAGCCAAACTAAGGCTTTCAGCACCTAGCCAAGCTAGAGTTTTTAGCACCTAGCTGAGTTATGATTTTTGTTAGTGCTTAGGCATATTAGGGCTTTTAGTGTCTAGCCGAGAAATAGAGCTTTTTATACCTAGCTGAGCTAGGAATTTTTTGTACCTAGTTGAGCTAGGGTTTTTGTTGGTGCTTAGGCATGTTACAGCTTTTAGTGCCTACCCAAAGGCTAGGACTTTTGTTAGTGCCTAGGTGTACTAGGGTTTTTAGTGCCAAGCCGAGAACTAAGACTTTTGATACCTAGCTGAGCAAGGGTTTTATGCTTAACCGAGCTAGAATTTTTGTTGGTGACTAGACATACTAGGGATTTTAGTGCATAGCCGAGAGCTAGGACTTTTGTTGGTGTCTAAGCATGTTAGGAATTTTAGTGCCTAAACGAACTAGGACTTTTTTTGTTATCCAAACGTGCTAGGGCTTTTAGTACCTAGCCGAGTTAGAGCTTTTGTTGGTGCCTAAGCGTGCTAGGGTTTGTAGTGCCTAGCAAAGCTAGGGTTTTGTGTCTAGTTGGACTTGGACTTTTTTGTACTTAGCCGAGTTAGTGTTTTTGTTCGTGCCTAGACATGTTAGGGTTTTTAGTATCTAACCAAGAATTAGGGCTTTTGTTAGTGTCCAGTGCTAGGGTTTTTAGTGCTAGGACTTTTGTTAATGCCTAGGAAAGCTAGGGCCTTGAGTACCTAGCCAAGCTAGGTCTTTTTATATCTAGCCGAGCTAGGGTTGTATTGTGTTTAGTAGTGACTTTCATTAAGTTAACTAGATCTTTTGTACTTAATCGTGCTAGGGTTTTATTTCTCTACCCAGTAGAGAGCCTAATAGTGATTTTCATCAAGACAATTAAGATTTTTTGTACATGACCGAGTTAAGATTTTAGTTCTTTACTAAGTAGAAAGCCTAGTAATAATTATTATCAAGACAATAGAGACTTTTTATAACTAACCGAGCTAGGGTTTAATTCTCTACCTAGTAGAGAGTTTAGTAATAATTTTCATCACAATTAAGACTTTTTGTGTCTAGATGGGTTAAGAGTTTGTGCCTAGCAATGATTTTCATCAATTATGACTTTTGTACCTAGCCGGGCTAAGTTTTATCATGCTTTGTTGACCGAACATGGTGAGAGAATGTCCACTTTTGGCAGGTACAAATGGAAGGTAGACAAAGAATATGGGTTTAGCCCCACTTCAGTTGTTAAAGAGCTGCAATAACTGCTCATCCAACACTCCTTGGTGAAAGAGCAAGGCGAGCAAGACCAAATGGATTCATGGGTTTGAATTCAAAATCAAATTAGAGCTTCTAGAGTTCTATCTACAGTTCTCAACCACACGAAAATAAATTCAGAAATTGAAGCCATTGATTATCTAGTGGAGAAAGTTGAGAATAATGCCGAAGTCCTAAAATGAGGATCAGTTGCTCGGAAATGAAGTATATATCATCCCACCGTCAATGGTCTACACCCAACCTTGGTGGCGTTGCATTGTAAACAATTCCATGTCTTCTTCAGTAAAGCACATTAATGGTTCTGTCACAATGGGACCTATATCCTGCCAAGCTAATGGTGATGGTAGCAATAAAGAAACACATACTGCTAATGCCTAGCAATCTGGATTTGAATGGTCATAATGGGGAGCTTTGTCAAGCTATAGAGAGAAAATGCCACAATGGGGAGCTTTGCCGAGCTATGGAGCTTTACTGGGCAGCTCCCCGTCTTCGAACTGATCTTCCGTTGCAAGCCATAAGGGGGAGGCATATGGTGCTGAGCAAGCAAGCACTGAGCTCCAAAACATTCCAAGAAACAAGCGCTGAGCTATGAAGTAATCCAAGAAATAAGTGCCGAGTTTCGAAGCAATCAGAGAGATAAGCGCCGAGCTCCAAAGGAGCTCCAAAGAAATGGGGAGACTAAGCTGCCAAGTTGCCAAGGAGATCATTGGGGACCGCCGACGTGCTGACTAGTAGACGAGTATACACTGTGAATAGTCTGTGCTGATGAACCTAGGTCTTTGGCTTCTTTGAACAGTGAGAAGAGAAGTTCCACCGAGTTAGAAGAAATGTTGAACTCTACCCCTCAGGAAAACTAGCCCAAAGCATTCATTTGGCCAACGAACCCAAAGCTCCGATAACAAATCCCAATGTTTCAATAGAAACAAACAAGTGTGTGAGAGAGAGAGAGAGAGAGAGAGAGAGAGAGAGAGAGAGAGAGAGACCAAGATGGTTTTTAGAGAGAGAAGATCAAACCATCAGATCTACGTCGTCGGAGAGGATACATCAAAGGATGAGTTCTTCCTATGACCGTCTGATCAAGATCTTTTCAGCGGAGCCCGTCAGAGAGTAATGAGGATGTCGGCGGTGTGCGGTGAATAATTCGTTCGGAGATGGAATCAGCGTGCTGGAGTTTGGGGAGCGGTTCCCCCAAGGGTTTTAAACGGCAATTCATGGATTGGTTACGCCAACAAGAACTTGATGCAGGTAAAGAGGTCGAATGATCGCCTAAAACCAAAATTCAAGTTTGTTGCGTTAAACCATGAGATAGATATTTCACATAGCTTTTGATCTACTGTAGCTTTTCAAGTTTTCTCAATGCAAATCACGGTCCATTTTGACTATATGAGTAAGAAAGCGACATGAGATGCGTTTGGGTGGCTTGCTATCACAAGATTCCTTGCAAAGCCATTCCTTTTGCTCAGCGTTCATCGCACCCTCCGAATCTTTTCGGTGCAAATCCATTATGTATTTTTAAATTTCATCCGCAAATTCCCAAATAAATAGATCAAAGAGAGTTTTCCAGAGCTTTTTATGCGCTGTAGCTTTTTGGAGTTAATCCAATCTATCTGATACAAGTCTTGAGATTGCCGAGCATAGTAATGAACAGATTTGAATAGTTGTCTTCCTCGTAGGCTCCATCGATTCCCACATATGACGCCAATCGAGAGAGTATTAAAAATACATATGTACTCACAAATTAATGAAGAGCTGCCTAACGAGAAAGAAAATAGTGAACCCCTATGTGCTTTTATCGTTGAATTATTTAGCTGGTGGGGTGGTTTGTGAGAGACTCTATAATGCTCAAATTAAACTGGTCTTAAAAGAAAAAAATAAATAAGATGATGAGAGTCTTGCTATACATTTGCTAAGAATAGAGGAGCACATATACATATATATATATATATACACATACAAAAAGAGTTGATCCGTGTGTCTGGTCACATCTCTTTTAACCCATGATGGCTAGAAAGAGTATTAGGTTGGACTTTGTCAGAAATCGGTACTATATGTGTTGTTATGTCACTCCTTAACTCATAATGACTAAAGAGTGTCAGGTTGAATTTTTGAAGAGGTGGTAGCCTTGGAGGTTTTTTTTCCCTACAGGAAGAATTCTATATATGCTACATGTGTCAAATAATTGTTCAAATTTTACTAACCTCATCCATTGCCTTTCAAATAAAAATTTATAGATTTTTTGAAGTTTATTTAAGTAAATACAAGAATCTCCATTATCACATAAAGTACGAAAAAGATCAAATATACGCCTTCTTGTACTAAAGGTTGAATAGACATTATCAACACGTCACTTGTGGCTTGAAATAACACAGTATACATTATTAAATTAAACTTCCACCAAACCAATATATCATTTTCTTTTCACCTTGTTCAATATCAAAGAAGTACTCATATCTACATCCAAACTTATTGCTACTAGAGAATTGCACCTCCAAATTAGAGTTAAATTGAGAGGTCGTGAGAGAATGTTGATCATCTTTATTTATCACTGAGGGGAGTCAAATCCCGACCAGGGCCACATTGGGCGCACGTGAAATGCTGTACAGAGCAACAGTCCTTCGGCCATGACTACATACCTCAGCATATGTGTATGAGCTCAGGCGGAGAGCCGAGCATGTACGGACAGTGTGGTCGAGCTCTGGAGGACTCGGGACGTATGGCCCGTGCTATGGCCTTGGATCCGAGCTCAGAAAGAGTTTAGTCCCGACCCTGAAGAAAGGTTGCTCGGCATCGTGAGAAGGAATGCTCAGCATTCACGTCCGAGCAAGACGAGCTGTCCGAACCCTAGAGCCGAGCTCGAGGGTTAATATTTTGGATCAATGTCTCACAATACGCGTATCAGGAGGGGCAATTCATGATGAGAGATCAATAGCAACTAAACCGACTCTGGGGCTAGGGTGTCAAAAAGAGTTGACTTAGCCAAGGCTAGAATAGGACTAAGGCTAGGTCTTAGTACTGATAGGCATCTTGACATGATAAAAAGATCTTGCAGAAAGATCTAATGATGACATTGATAAGTCACCATCAACATGACAATTATGCATTGATCAGAAAGTGGAAGCACAACCCGACCAACTCGGGTCAGGTCGGGTCGAACTCCCAAGATGGGTCAAGCATGTTTCTTCCTATAAATAGCCAGTACATTTGTAGACACGAGTATGCTCTCTTTCACTAGCAAGAACTCTGCTAAATTCTCTCAAAGTTCTTCTCTCTCTCGATAGCCTTTGCATGACTAGATCGTTAGAGCATTCACCGGTATAAAGCCACCGACTGGCATCTCACCCCTTTCTTGTACATGCGTACACATGACAGCCATCTCTAACAGTTCAACTAGCTTGGACGGAATCAGTAAATCCCAATTCTTATCCTCTACAATTTACCATCTCTTATGCTTTACTTATTCCATAAGCTTGCACATTTGATGAGTCCTAGGCAACATAATGCTCAAATAAACAATCAAACAATTTTGACTTATCATTGCTCCACCACATTTTCTCTTTATAATTGTGAAAAATAAAACTCCAAGTATGCTAACTTGGTTCGAGAACCAAGTACCGCAATAACATTCAACAGAAAACTTATTTATTCGCATGCCCTAATACGTGTTCAACTTTTCTTTCATAATCTTTGCCATTGAAACCAAAAGAGAATGAGAAACCTTGATTAACTCCTTAATCTTATTTTGAATAACAAATAACAAATAACAAAATAATTAATTTATTTTGTATGCAGCAAAGTGGGATAACATCAGTCATTGATTATTTTAGAACTAGTAATCGCAAACAATTAAAATAAACAGAACACAGACAAGGTATTTTGTACATAAAAACTCCAACTCGGGCACAGATCACGAGATTGATGCATGTCTAAATAAATCAAATATTATACTATTGTACAATTACAAGAATTAACTTACAAACTTTCATTAATCCGCAATCTAGACGATTTGAGTTGAACTTGCTAAATCTATGTACATTGTTACTTGCGCTTGATTACCAAAATATTGAACTCATAATACTTCAACAAAGTATTAAATTTATAACGCTTTACACCCACAGAATTCGTGAAAGAAAATTTTAAAAATTCACCAAAAGTATCAAAAATGAATTTCTTCTTATTGAGTTCCAAAGTGATGACAGAATTTATCTTCAATTTATTTATGCCTTTACACTATATATTTCTAAATTATCTTTTGAACTCAGGTATGACCTCTTATATATAATAAGTGCGACCTAGGAAACTTCTCCTGATGAAAAAGAACTTTTAAATAAATTTAATAAAATAAAAATACTATTTTTCAAAATCCAAAACAATAGTTCTCTGGTACTCTACCACTGGAATGGTATATCAAAATGCCTCGTACCAAACTGCTATCTCACTTTCTAATGCACAAACAGTAGGTAGTGTCTGGCATGGCTACTAAAGGTACTACTAATTTTAAAAATAAATTATTTTTTTAAAATATTCACAATTCTTGTTATTAGGTATAAATATTTTTCTTTTAAAAATATCTATTTTGAGCTACAAATTAATATATTTTTTAGACACTCTAAATTTTTACTAAAAATTATAATTTTTAATTTTTAATTATAATTTATAAATAACTAATTTTAGTGATACCAAACACTACCTATAACATTTTCTCATTATTAGACTTCAATTTAAACACAAACCTTTATTGGATGGGATTTGAAGCTTGTGCCTAGAATAATTTTTTTTATTTTTTATCAATTATATGCTCTTCAAATGAAAACTCAAAAAATTACCCATAAAGAGTCACTTCACCTTTCTCTATCTTACTTTACTATTTTTACCTTCTCTCTCAATAGAATCAACTTAATGTTATTTGAATGATTCTTTTTTTCAGCAACTCTAGGGTCCAATAAAAACCCAAAAAATTGCAAAAGAGCCGCCTCATGATCTTTCTCTCTCTTACTTTTTACTTTCTCTCTCAATAAAATCAACACTCACAATTAATGTTGTTTTAAAAAAAAAATTTCTCTATCTCACTTCACCTTTCTTTCTCTCTCTCTCTCATAACAAAATCAAGACCCACCAAACCTATAGCCACCTCACCGTTCTCCCTCTCAAAATGAAAAAAAAAATCATATTTTTATATAATGTATTATGCATTGTTTACAGAATTTTTATTTTAAAAAATCATATTTACGGTATTACTTAAAAAGTGTGAATTTGCAAAAATACATCGAGGCCTTTATACTCTATTTGGTTTTAGGATTTGATGAAAAAAAAATACAAATTTTCTTTTGGCATTTTCAAAAACCAAACAAAAACATCATCGCATTTACATCACTTTTATTTTTTTACAAAAGCTTTCCAGAATTTGTAAGATAATAAAAATGGGGTATTTTAAAAACAATTTGCAATACAGACTTTTTTCTCTACCAATTGTAATTTTTCTTCTTCTTTTAAAACAAACAGACTTTCACACAAAGAGAGAGAGAGAGAGAGAGAGAGAGAGAGAGAGAGAGAGAGAATTTTCAAAGAAACATATTCATTTGATTCTTATTTTCCAACTCAACAAAACCAAAGCAAGAAATTTTGTCTACCAATAATTCTATGGTCCCCGAAAGAAGACCCAAAAATTACTTATGTTGCAGTAATAAATTACTATAATTGCATTTTAGAAATTAGCCAAGTTCTTGTCTATGCCTATATATGCATAAAAGGGAATTACATCTGGAAAATAAAATAAAAAAAGAACAGAGAAAGGAAATAGAGATGAGAAAGGAGGAAGATGGGCATAAAAAGTGGGGGTTTCATTCCATTTTGAGAGGGAGAAAGGTGAGATGGCCATAGGTTTGGTATGTCTTGATTTTGCTTGGAGAGAGAAAGGTGGGGGTGAGACAGAAAAAAAAATCCTTCAAACAATATTAATTGTGGGAGTTGATTCAGTAATTCTAAAAACCCATAATAGCATGTGTTTGGACTAATTTTTTTAGTAATTTTTAATATTTTTTAGCTTTTTTTATAAAAAAGTAGGTGTTATATCATGCAGAAAAAATGAAAAAAAAGTAAAAAAAAAGTCTAATAAATTAAATTAGTTAATTTTTTTGTGACTTTTAAGTCAAAAAATTTCAAAAATAAATTAACCCAAATACACGCTTAAGAGATAAAAATTAGAAAAGAGAGAGAGAGAGAGAGAGAGAGAGAGAGAGAGAGAGAGAGAGATGAGAGAGATGTGAGAGAAAACAAGTTTAAAAAGAGAGAAAAAATGAAGATTGTGGATAAATTTCTAGGAACCCGTTGAGTGAAAAAGAAAGTGAAATAGTAAAGTAAGAGAAAGAAAGGTGAAATGACTCTTTTTGAGTAATATTTTGGGTTTTCTTTTGGAGACTCTAGACTTACTATTCGTTTATTTAGCGTACTTCTATTGATTATGAATTTCGAGGCTTGTAATCCCATCTTAACCTCTCAAGCTTTGTACATTTACTATTTAAAAATAGTCATATATGAAAAGTATTTGGCCAGGATTAAGAAATCTCTCAACCAACTTAACACCTCGTTAGTGGGACTATCCTAATCCCATGAAAAATGTGAATTTGGTAAGTTTCAAGACCATTTAGAATATTTTTATACATAAATAAATTTAAATCTACTAAAATTATATTAAACCAAACAACGTACTATTAATCATTGGGTTATACTACTCTCAACCAAACACTCTTCGGTACAAAAATACTACACTAATAATTTAATCCATAATACTCTAAACACTAATATTTAAAATACAACAATTATCTCATAAAAATAGTTCTTCAATCAAACAAGCCATTGTACTCTTAGCTTAACCTTTTGTACCTCGGGCTTCTAATCCTAATAAAACTTAAATTATTAAATACAATTAAATTAAATTTTATCTAAGAATTGCCAAACCATTAAGAACTCTAAATCCTAACAAGAAACATGTCATCCTAAAAACAATTGATATAACATAAAAGGGATCCTAAAAATCATAAAGTTGGAAGATAGAATAGTTTCAAAAACTTTATTAACAGCATACGGTTTTGTTTGATAATTGATATAGGTTAAGTGGATTTAGTATAAAGATTATGAATGAAGTCAGATTGGTAATAAAGTCGAGTTAGTTATTCATATGTTTGATTTGTATAAAATTAGATGATGAATTATATCTATCTCGTTTAATTTATATACGTAGGATTAAATTAAAAGTATTATGTCTAATTTTACTCTTATATTAAATACTTAATAAAAAGATTTCTTCTCAACATATACACTCATTTTGCTTCTTTATTTATTTATTATTTTTATTTTTTTTGTATTTTCCAAACTGATTCATCTTGTTACTATAATCTGATTCGCATGGATTAGGAATAACTACATTTTGATATGTTTTCCAATTCGGCCAATGAATGAGTTTCACAGTCCAAAGATTTGATAATCCGACCCAACATAACATAAAACAAATATGGTCTTATTAATGTCAGGAACTACTAATCCAATCCAAGAGATGGAAACTGCCATCAAACGCGGCGTACAATTATTCCCAATTCTCTTCTTCCGATGGATGACTCTTCCCTCCTACCAACTTCTTCATCCTTGAAGTTAATTTTATAGTTGGAGTTTTCCTCCTCCCATCGCTTGAATACATTCTCAAACTCTAAACTCCAACAATAAATATGGGTAGTTCCACCTTGTCGGTGCATGTAGGCACAAGTCACTATTTGACTTATTTATTTTTATTTATTTTTAATTTTCAACATTTCTTAAAAATCTCCCAAACTTATTTAGAAAAGACATTACATACCTCACTACATTTCATACATTTGTAATAAATTTATCCACTATTAGAAGAAGACATTACACACCTTACGATGCCAATGGAGCACTAGTAGCAATAGTGGCTGTGGCTGTGGCTGTGGTAACAACAATGTTGGTGGTAGAGTGGTAGAGTGGTAGTGGTAATGGTAGTGATGTTGATGGTGGTGGTGGTGGTGGTGGCGACGATGCCGAAGTGGTAATTGTAGTGGCAGCAGTAGTGATGACGATGATGAAGTAATGGTAGTAGCGACGGTGGTGAAGTGGTAGTGGTGGTGGCATTGGTGGTTGTGGGTTGTTGGTGGTAGGGTGATGGTTAAGTATAGCAATGGAATGACCGAGGGCAGGGATGAGATTTTTCATTCACATTCTCTATTTGATCGTGATAGAGACATGAGAAAATACCAAAAAAAAAGTGGGGGACAAGGATAAAAATATTTTAAGAATAATTTTTAAGTTTTAATGGAGTGATAGTAATAAGAATTATTGATAATATAATAAATAAAAAATAGTAATTGATGAAACAATAGAACTAAAATTACAAAATGTAAGAAGATAAAAAATAATAGATAAACTTAATATTTTTATATTTTAGACTTATTGTTTTACAAATTTTATACATTTATCTATGTTTTAAAAAATATTTAAACAAATAATTCAATAGATTTTGGATTATTTTCAAGAATACTAATACTAGGCTCTCTTTGTATTATTAAAACTAAGCTATGAATTATGTTTATTCTTATTCAACGACTAATAAAATTTCTATAACTCTTATTTTATTTTTATCTTATTGTAATAAAAAATTGATCAAATTTCTTATTGCATAAATAATCATATCAATAATTTGTTGGACAATCTGAAGTGTGCCAGTGTGTGAAATAAAAAGTAAAAAATAGAACTATAACAAAAACCATAAATATAAAATTATAGAAAACTCAAATAAATCGATACTTGTGTTTGACATATTCCTCTTAAAACAAAATTTGCACTTGTTAGGGTGCTCACAAGTTAGGCAGAGAATATAACAATCTTCACACTTGCAAAAATAATGCAATAAATTACAAGCCTAGCAAACTAGAAACTGAGTTGTATTTTCTCAATATGGAAACAATATGCAAATGATCAAAGAATGAGAGAAGCATAGGGAAGGGAAAATTGTATGCTTGAAAATAAGACTGGAAAGTTTATTTATAAAGACCCACGAGCATTTGTTCGGACTGGCCTAAATAAACACAAGCATAATTACGAAAACACACGCATCAATTGGGCTAGGCAGTTAAATTCACAAATTCCAACAACACTTAATTGTAACATAGTTTAATTTTTTGCAAATTCAAATAATATTTGTAGGGTTCTTTAATAATGAATAACTAAAAAGATAAAATATGCGAAGTGATTAAAAATACATAACTGCGAGAGAGAAGGCAGGGTGAAGGAGAAGGCTAATTGAGTATGGAGTACTGGCAGTATGAGCAACGTTTTGACCCTTCAAATTCGATTGATTCGAAAGTATGACTATCCCTCCTATTTATAGCACCCAGAGGAGTTATGCTGGAGTTCGGATAGGACTCTTCCAAGAGATCGAATGGAATCATGAGAGGCGATATCGGGGAATCAAGAGATTCTATCCAATAATCAACCAAGTAGTGTTCTACTCTAACTCAACTAGGTCGGCCAATAGGTGCCATGTGGGTATCCGACCCACTCGGGTCCAGTACCTAACCCACTCGGGTCGAGTGACTCGGGGGTCACTCGAGTGACTCGAGTGGGAGAGTCTCTTAGTTCGACAAATTCTTTCCTTAGCCACCAAAATCACATGTCTTACAACGTCCCGTGCACAATTGTATTGCCACTGTTTTCATTGTCTCTAGGTCAGTCTTTTGATTCTCAGATGAATCTATAATCATGGTCTGTGCTTTATCTTGGTTGTTCAGTCAGTGTTGAACCACATAGTCGGTGCTATATCATCATGATCAGGTAGTCAGAACTACGTTACAGTCTGTGTTGTCTTCACGACCCATGTCGTGGTAATAATACAGTCAGTGTTATCTTTATGGTCTGTGTCATGATAATAATACAGTATGTGCTGTCTTCGTGGTCTGTGCCATGGCAAGTAGTTAGAGCTACTGTCGTAGTCAGGGTTACGCTTCATAGTATGTGCTATGGAATGTTTTATGTCTCTACACGATAAGCAGCGATATTAGTTGGTCAAGTTATATGGGATCCCAGCAGCTCAGATCCCCAGTAATTCGAGTAGATTAAGTCTAGGTATTCTTGTAATTTGAGTAACCCGAAGTTATATATCCGTTTGACTGATGGAGTAAAATTGGACCACTCGAGCAACTTAGGTTACTGGAGTAACTCGAGTGGGCAAGCCTTTTGGGCCTTTCAACCTGCTTCCATTTTATTGGTTGGTTCAGGCTAAGGAATTTATAATTTAAATACTTAACCCTCGTCATAGTTCATATTCAAGTCACCAATTGAATGAGTAGTTAGTGCCATCACCCGAGTACCTAAGTTAGAGTAGGCGACACCGGTTAAGTGGAAGAATACCCGAGCTACTGAGAGGCGATTAGCTCGGGTCATGAGTGACTCGAATAATGAGTAAAAGTATTGTACCCGAGCTACGAGAGGGGTTAGTAGCTCGGGTCATGAATGACTCGAGTGGATGTATTGTTTAAATCATGTAGTTAAGAAATAATAATTTCTTGAAGCAAAAACGGAGTTCTGTACTCGAATGGCCCGACATATCATGTAGGTTGAACCACTTGCCCGAGAATAGGAGCCAAGTGGCTCGACCACCAAATTGGCCTACTGTACTAGAGCGGGTAAAATGGACCAAAGTGGATCAACTGTGCCCGAGCAGCGTAACCGTACTCGAGTTGCTCGGATGTACCTGAGTAGGTCGGGTGTACCCAAGCAGTTCAATTACTTGTTACGAGTAGCTCAAGTGTCGTACTTATCTTGAGAAGTTTCACATTGACTTTCTTTTATCCTTACTCTTAATATTGACTTACTTAAACTATCTGCTCTAGTGGCTTGACCCAAAATTATTTATGTATTTATTATTTGAAATTTATGTGTTAATAGTCGACTACCCACCTACAATATTAATTAAATATATATGTTTCGTAAAAATAAATAAATTCTTTCTGCACCCAATTAAGGTTGGCCCGTGGGAGTGGTTGAACAATGACGATGTGCACGTGTATTTTGGGGCAAGTCCAAACTTGCACTTGGGTTGATTCTCCCTCATGCACAAAAATTGGGTACTGCAAATCAAAATCGATACAAGGTAGGGTCTCATATGTCAATCTAAAGGTTGCTAAACTATCAATGTGGGATAATCATCTTTTGTTACCAACTTCACCATTTACAAAAGATATATGTTGAAATCAATTTTTCATTTATGAATTAATAGTTTTGAATAAATAAAGAATATGTTTAACTACTCGCGGAGTTGACCACAACACTACTTGAAATCACTCAAAAAAAATTGAGTAAGACCTACTTATTTTTAGCTAAATTAGCTAAAAATATGTTTAAACCCTTATTTTTCCAACATAATACTCAAGTATATACATAAAACATCTGTATTACTTATTTTATCCAATCCCATGGTAACAACAAACAAGCTCATAGTGTGTATATATACATACAGAAATAATATTGATGATAAATTGATAGTTTATTTTGCATTTGTACTATTTTCCGTTGCTTCTAACATTGCTTTGTTGGTTTTGCATAACACCTTTGAGATTGAATTGGATGCAAATATATAGATCCTACTCAATCAGTTTGTCCTTTTAGACTATCAATACTACGTTTTGCTTGGCGGGATTGAATTGATAATCTGATGTATTTTGGATTGTTAGCACTAAATTTGTAGTATTAACAATACGATCGCTCTTAGTATTATTAATATTAGTCTCTTAATTACATTTTTTTTTTTGAGGGGGGTGTACTTGTTAAATATTTAACAAGGTCCAATTTTAAAAAATTAGTATTACTTTAAATAACAAAACTTGAATTGAAGCATTCAAAAAACTCAATACCAACGTTGATCTCATTTTTCATATCATGTTGTTCTCTATCATTTTGTTTTGTGCTAATCATCATCATATCAACAAGACAAGAAGGAGGATTAACGGGGTGTTTTTGATTTATCCAGAAGTTTTTGTTTGAATGTTCTTTAATTGTACCTTGGTTTTTTAGTTTATTGTTGACGTTTGCCAATTCAAAATAAGTTTAAAAGGTCATTTCTAAAACTGCGTCAATTGCAGAATGAGACATTTGTAACAAGGCGATATTTTGTGAAAATTAGATATTTACATACAAGAAGATATTTGCAATAATATTTTCTAATTTACATATGATCTATTGGTCGAAACTACTACAGTTGCCAATAATGAGACTTTTGCAGAAAATGAGACTTTTGCAATAAAAAAACATTATTTAGAAAAATAAAACATTTAAAATGTGATATTTGCATAAAATTAGACATCTACAATAATACTTTTTTTGTTGGAATGTGGGTTAAAATCTTCGAAATCCCCAACCATAATGGCAACATTCTTATTTTGAAGCCTCCGACTTTGCATGAGTGTTTATAGCATATTAAGAATTTTTTGATATAGTTAGTTAAATTGAAATTTATTTAGTTATAAGTATTTAGATGAAATTTATCTCTAATCAATTTCAACAAATACGACTAGCTATAGAATCACCCCTAAAAAATAAAAAATAAAAAAAGAGTTATGTTAAGTGCATAGGCATCATCAAACACATAGGCGGGTAGAAAGAGTGTGCACGGTGTCCTCGCACATATTATTTTGATAAAAAATACGTAACTCCCAAGCAATGGCACACAATAATTGCTTTGTGTTTGGGTGGACGAAAAATAGTGATTGCTTACGCATGAATGAAAAATAATGAGCACATGAGGAACTTTTATGCAAAGCAATATTATTGTTCATTTACCTTTTTTATCAGAAAAGGTCAAGAGATCTTAATACATTACAAATTTGATATATAGTCAATTAAGGAATTACATCGATTGCAACAAAATATATCCTCAAAAAGAGAGAAATAACTCTACACTGGGAGGAAAAAATTGTGCATTGGGAGAAATCATACATTCATGCAAGAACGACTGTAAACCTCCAAACAAGAAGGACCACAAATCTCCACGCATTGAGGCATAATTAAAACACACTAACAAATTTGACAAACAAAAAACAAAAGTCGATCACCATGAGTCGCATGTCACCGCATTTCTTCCAATGTCAACTATAATGGCATTGGAATCTCTACCCAACCCATGTAAAAAAAATTACTACAGGCAAGGGAATGGTTCCCTAACCTCAATATTGACATTATGAATATCAATCTATTTGTGCAGATCAGATAGATGTCCAAATCTAAAATAATTATATGAGAAGAATATTGTGATAAAAAAACAAATGATGAAAAAAAAAACACACCAGAAATAAAATAAAATACAAATCACACACAAAATAAGTCAAAGGAGAAAAGGAACGAATAGAAGAGGGGGATTGGAGTAGAAAAAAAATAGAGAGGAGAGAAAGAAAGAAGGAGGTTTGTAGAGCAAGAGACTAGAGACTAGAGGAGAGTTATTTCCACAACCTCTCTCTCAAATTAAAAACCCTAAATTAAATGCCGACCGAGGGAGAAAAAAGGGGGAGAAACCTATAAGAAAGGAGAATTATTTAGTAAAAAGTATATTAATTCCAGCACAGGCCTCTTTTTGTGCTACTCCTACTCGTAGGGCGGGAAGAAAATAAGAAAAGGCAAAGCGTTCTTTTCCTTTCCCAACTTGTTGGTTCTAAAGGCTGCTCTCAATCAGTTGAGAAGTGGATCAATGTGAAAGAAGAGCTAACTGGAAAACACTGGGCAAGTGATTTCAAATCAACATAGAAAAAATAAAAATTACAAGAAGGGGAAGATGCTTCGAAGAGGGATGGAAGAATGAGCAGTCAAATGAAAGAAAGAAAAATAGATCTTAAAAAGAGTGAAAGTCGCCTCTAAAAAAAGTAAAAGGAAAATCTACTAAGGCTTTTGGCTCGCAATATTTATGGAAAGTTTCAATTTATTTTCTCCATTTTTGATAAGATACGTAGAACAACACTTCATAACCCAAATCGAGAGAGAGACGGAAAAAGAATATTGTTCACTTACTTTAACCCTTTCATAATTATTCTTTTTAAGGCAATGGAGCACAATTTAAATCAGCAGACCCACTTAATGAATTGAGGAAAATATATTGTATTACGGAATTACAAATTCAACCCAATTTTGTGTTTTTCTTGGGTTGGTCAGTATATAATGAGTTCTACATTCTAATCAATCAGTGACAGTATAAGAAATAGTGAGTAGGGTATGGGCAATTTATGGTGCCGTGTCTCCACTTAGAGTAGGACTACCGTTTCACAAATTATATGCCATGTTGTCACAATGCATTGAACGTGAATAGATCGTGTAAGAATTTCGAGACACAAGAATCTCAAGATATATCTAACGATTTTTAATGCATTAAGATAAAGAGACATATAACTTTTAGGGCAAATAATCTCCTGCCCTTCACTTGTATTAGTCGAGACGGGAGTTCGGCAATAGAGAATAATAGGTGGGATATAGGCCTATGTCCCTCTTTCGCAATAAAATCTTAATTGTTGAATTTGTTGAGATTTACATGTTTCAAAATTCTTACATGATTCTAAAAGTGAATATAAATTGACACACAAATAAATCTACACACAAATAAATTCAAACCATAGAAAGGCACGATTATATATCAGGTGACATGATCCTTTCACCTACTCACAATGAAAGTCGGGAAATTAGGGAGAAACTATATAGAGATTTGTAGTCCTTCTTGCAAAAAGGCTTATGATCATTTTCTCATGGAGGTTTAGTTTCCTTCTGTGTATGGGTTTTCTTCTTCATACTTGAAGATCTTTCTCCGTCTTTTTTAGGAGGCGTTTTATTACATTTAATATACCTCTTTGATTAACTTTATATTAGATTTACAATGCATTAAATCTCCTGACCTTTTTTGATAAAAGAAAAGGTTATAAACAAACTCCTTCTATACTTTTCAAGACTATGTTTTGTATGCTTGAAATGACTTACAATGGTGATTCGAACTATTTATCTCGTATATCCTATAGAGAAGGCTATTCATATAAAATTTTAATTTGAACGAGAGAGAGAGAGAGATATGAGATTTGGGGGCAACGGTTCTGGACGACGACTCCTGGCATGGCGGCGGACGGTAGCGACTGGTACGACAGTAGACGGCGGCGACAGGCACAGTGGTGGAACGAGAGAGAGAGAGAGAAATTTATTATTATATATATTTTATAAAATAATTTTCTTTATAGAAATTTTGATATATATATATATATATATGTTTATTATTATGTATATTTACATATGTTTATTATTATTAATATTATTAAATGAGTACGATGAAGTATCATATTTTTTTTGTATTATATTTTGTAATGGTTGTAACGGCAATTTTATTAATGCAATTGTTTGTTCAATTTAATTAATTTTTTTTTTATTATTATTATAATTAATCATCATTAGTTTCGCATTAAATTGTTAATTTAATGTTATACTTATGTCCGTAACTATTGTAACAAAAAATTTATTAGCATTTATTAGCGCTATTATTGCTATAATTATTTATTTATTTATTTTAATTAGTCATATATTTTTATTCTTTTTTTTTTTGAGGTATTACATAGAGAGAGAGAGAGAGATTGGGGGAAAGGAATATTTTTGTCACTTAAAAATTTCTATTAACGTTGTTCAAAAGTAATTAACGGCAAAAGAGCCTAATATAATTATTCTAAACGTGCGGATTTAATTATATTTGACCGAAATTTTAAAAAAAATTAGTATAATTTACCTAATACTTAATGATATCTAATTAACTTAATTATTGCACGAATGATCTATACACTAAAACTAATAAAATATACAGCTTGAATCTTCAAAATCAACCCATTTTAGACCTGAAATGGGCCCAACTGGATCAGTGGAGAGAACACGAATCCAGTGGAAAATTAGAGAGTAGGGAGATAAGGAAGGGAAATGACTCATGATGCTATGCTGACACTACTTGTTTTGTAGTACAATAGAAACAAGCACAACTTTTGATGCACAGCAAGAACATCAGATAACTGGTCTAACCTTGGGGGAAGGTGGCCGAGATTGTAACTTGCTAACGATACTCAAACCGAGTTGCCAAGAAATCAAATGACAATCTTTCACAACGGCATCAAGAATACGGGGGCTTCGAGAACCAAACAATAACAAACCAGCATTCTTTTGGGTTCAAAAGTTGAAACCAACATAAGAACATCTATCTTATATAGAAACATACATACGGGCGTGCTTTGTAAGTGCGATAAAACCCAAACTTAGACCTTCGAAGGAACATCATCGCCCCATAAAAGTATAAATAAATTAAAATGCAACTGCTTTAGGGCACTAACAGTCCACTAAACAATGAGGTTTAGCCCTCTTAAATGGTTTGATTCTACCTCTACTGCTTGTTCTTCTTTGTGCTGCAAGAGGGGCATTTGTACTGCTTGATGCTTTCGGCCTTGGCTGGTGTTATTTTTACACACTTCCCGTGGAACCACTTCTCGCAAATGTCACAGCCTATCCAGAACTCATCAGCACTGTAATTTCCCCCACAGCTCCCACAAAGGGTTTCACCGTGTTCGTCTTCATCCTCCTCGTAACTCTCGTCGTACAACTTCAGACTGCTCTTCGATCGTCCATCGCTTGATCTCTGGAGTGCAAAGGCAGGTGTTGTAAAACAATAGTTCAAGCATGGGAAAAAACAAAGGGACAAAAAATATGTGTGTGTGTGTGTTTGGAAACCAGAACACAAGGACGGATACAAGATTTTAATTCCAAGGGGGAAGATAGTTCTTGCAAACTCTTAGGGACAGTTTAGGTTTTCAAAACAACTATTGTGGGGATGAACTTATATAATCTTGAAATATTTGAGACTAATACTCTACTCTAATTATTAGAATTTTCAAACATGGGGGCAACCGGCCCCATTTGCAGCACCCTCCCCCCCCCTCCCCTCCAGATCCATCTATGCTTGAACAGTTTTACCTTAGTGGTGATTCTGGATTTGCTTCCACTATCCATGCTGGGCTTGTCCTTTACAGGCTTCCTCTCTGTCACAACTTCAAATACGGTAGGCAGATCATTTATCAGGCTAAATAAGCGCTTCCTGCGTTGAGAGAAATCCACACATTTTCGTTAGTGATCACCTAAAGAAAAATGATTCAACACATAGTGAGACTGCACGAGATATATCAAAATAAGAAAAAATGGCAGATAAAATAAAATTAGAATGATAAGAAGTCGGTGTGGGGGTTCCCAAGAGGAATGTCTCCATGTTAATGTGAACTATGAAAGAAAAATCAAGACCCCATAATTTAGAACAAAATATATGTTCTTTCATCTACTTCGTAGACAAATAAAGAACCTAGAGGTCTCATAAGAAGTATACCTGCCCATTCTGCATATACTTGTTTCTAACAAGTCACAAATCGAAGAACAAAGTCATAGTAGAACAACCTCAGTATCTGAATCAAAACATAAACTTGATAGAGAAGTTCGAGTTGGGATTTCTCTAGATCAACTCAATCTACTCTAACACCCTTTTTTTTACTGGCAAACCTTTGATCAAAACAACTGGTAAATGGCAAAATAAACATTAAATGCCCAAGCATACTCAAAAGAAGAGTTTCAATCCTTTACATGACAGCATGAAACTACCTTGACGAAAAAGTAAATAAAAAAAAACATTTTATACAAAAAAAATAAAAATTCTGACATAAACCGTTTGAAAGGGGTCTTGACCTGGACAGAACCAAAATCCACTATCCCTAAACAGGCCCCAAGATTACATGGCTACTTGTGCTAGTAGCCCAAACATAAACCCATACAAGGTAACAGCGTAATCATTCAAAATGGGTTATGCAGCTTCAAAAGCAGTAGTTTTAAAATTAGCTCCTGTTGATCCTATTCATCCTCCTCGTAAGATTTAGCTCGATCTTATTATTGGAGGATTAATACTTAAAGCTGGAGAATATAAAGAAGTGAACCCAATCCGAAGAGTTTAGAAAGAGGTGTCAAGAATGAGAGAGAGCGAGAGAGAGAGAGAGAGAGGGCAAGGAAAAAACAAAGCAGCTTCCAACTGCTCCAAGGTCATTAAACCAATTCAAAGCTGTAACTATATTCAATGGAGATGAGTTAGCCTGAAAGTTTAGGGCTTGTAAAGGATCCTTTTGCTCATGTGGGCTGGAGCGGGGGAATTATAAAGAACTTTTGTAGATAAACCCCATATTTTGTGATTGTGGAAGTGAAAGTATACATTATTGAATGGTTATCACCAAATGACCTTAGTTAGGTCAGAATTAGCAACCCTACTACCATCTCATGACCAGCCTGCTTAATTGATGTGGCACCGGAAACATGAAAAGTAAATTCCTAAAAATCTGTTGAATAGTATATTCACCTAATAAAGAAAATCATATATGCTCACAATCTCACATCATAACATTTATTAGTGGTTTTCCACATTTCATAAAGTGAAGAAAGGAAGATTGGAGTATGCACTTACAGTATGTTCGGGCAGAAATCATACAATCTAAGTAGGGCATTTCAAAGAATGTGGCACATCTGTCTCGCACACCAAGAATCATCGACACTTCCCGGCACAAGCCGGACACTTGTCTAAACGTGTTTGTTATATGGTCTTAGATAGAACTCGACTCAAAAAACTAGCTATTGAAGTGAGCGTACCTTCAGTTTACTTTCGTATGTAGCAATGCAAAATTTCGCTTCACGCCCTCCTTTATGCGCAAAAGTGAATTTACTCAGCAACACCCGCTGCTTGTAGGCCAGGAACGCGCACACCTTATCCATCCATGAGTACTCTGACTCTAATGCCATGTTACACGGTAGTGGGAAGAACTTATATTCAAAAATTAGCTATTGAGGTGAGAGTGTTTTCACGCTTTTATAGTGCACATACGCAAACAGTGTGAAACTTTGCTTTATAGTGCCATGTTATTTTATTTTTTTTTAGAATCAGACAATTGGGAGACACACGTGCCCAGCATTGAACATACGAGTCATCATACAAGTTTAATAAAAAAAATAACTTGCATTCTAATGATAAAATGAAATCAATGTATTTTTATACAATTCCTTATTTTTTAGGTCTACGAATTCTAAGCCTCTGTTTGAGATGTCTAAAAAATTTGGCTTTTAAGATGTATAGCTTTTTTAGGGAGAAAAAAGAAAGAAAAAAAAGTGAAATTGTTTAGGATATTTTTTTTGTAGTTTTAACTTTTTATTAAAATTTCTAAAATGTTATTACTTTTGCATTTAAGTTGTAGTATTTTGGATATTGACACGAATTTTTTCATTTTTGTGAGGAGAGTTAACTTTTAAAATTGATGGTATTATAGTCATTTTACTCTAAAAAAGGTTAGCGTGTTTGGAATGCATATAAGATTTTTTTTCTTGAAAAAATGAGTCAAAAAAAAAGTTAGTGACTTTTTAAAGAGGCCAAACAGTGCAACTTAACAGTAGACTTTTTTTGGAAAAAAAAAACTAGTTTTAAGAGAACCCAAACAGGCCTAAATCTCACAAACTTCTAAATTGTTTTCGAAACAAACTACTAACAAATATATTGTGTCTTTTTGTTCACGCTCTTTTTTAGTATGTAAAACATAAAAATATTTATTCTACTATTTTAACATGATAAAATATAAATATCTTTGTGATGTGAAGAAAAAATCAAGTAGGTATTATTTTTATGTATGCAAGTAAAATTCATAAATTGATTGATGTGTATCGACCGTGTCATACCCCACAAGAATCAATCCAAGAATCCCATTTCCAGCTAGATTAGAAAGAGTCAAGTTCACATGCAGGAATGCAAGATTACTAGAAAAGGACCTCAAAGCCTCTAATGTTTTTAGCACCTCCATAATACAGGTTTGGGGGTCACCCATGCAGAAACCTAAAATGATATTCCAAACCTATTCACATAAATGACTGCCCATATCTGCACTACTCAGCTTTAAACATTCCAGTGTATTCAACATATTAAGTGTTTGACTGAATTTCACCAAATAGGACCTCTCCTTCTAATATCTCGAGCCAAAATCCTGAATAAATATTAAAGGAAAGCTTTTTACAAGTTTTTCTTATTTCTTTTTTCCCTCCCATATTCCAAGTAGAAAACAATTCATACACCTTTGCAAATCCAAATTTCACCAACTAGTCATAAACATTAAGGTAATAGCCATCGTGAGTTGGCTTGATAAAGCGATCCATGATCACTCCCCCCCGCTCCCCACCCAAAAAAAAAGTAGAAAATAAATCAAGACACATGCCCTACCATTGATTTAGGCACTCACTATTATCCTATGGTTGAATGCTCAGCTAAAAACTCAATCAGATTAGATCAGATCAAACAACATGATCGAAACCAACGTTCTCTTTCATTTGACCCTATTTTTTATTTGATTTCATTTGATTGGCCCTTGCAGGAACATCTCTTGGTATATGTTGTTCATTGATTTCATTTGATTGGCCCTTGCAGGAACATCTCTTGGTATGTTGTTTTGATTCTTTGTAAAAAGAATATGTGCATATAAATGTATTTTTTCTTTTGCACCACGAGGTCGATCCCATGGTAGACTAGGTCAAAAGCTAAATAAAGCACCAATTGCACCCAGAATAATCTAAAATCACGGAAAATGTAACCCCATGATGTGAAGGGTATATTACCAATATTACCAGTCAGAAATCACACTAAGCACACTTGGACAACGAAATCCAATTACTATTATTGTTGTCGTTTGTTTGTTTGTTTGAAGAGGAATAGAGAAAACACACTAACCCCATGTTTGTTTGAAGAGAAAACAAATCGAGACACATGCCCTACCATTGTTTGTTTGTTTGTTTGTTTGAAGAGGAAATCCAATTACCAATATTAACTTATTTTGACCTGCACTTTGAATAAAGAAATAGCATACTCAAATGCATCCTGTTGACCTACAACACTTCAGAAGTATTAACGCTTAAAAAGTTCCTTGGTTTTGGGATTTGGAGCCCACACAAATTCGGAGCTTACTATGCATTACAAAAATGCCCCATTCTGCTACGTAAAAGATTATGTAGAGGACGGATCCAGAAGGATCAGAACATTACCTGTGAATGCTCCCTATGTACTTATTATCTACTCGTAATTCCTACTCCACTTTCTACTAACCACATCACAGTTCTTCATGCACGACACGTGCTCCAACAATAAAAAATTCCAGGCCACAATCTATGAAGTATAGGTATTTCGAAAATGTTTCAGCTTTGGGTACTTCTTTTATTTTTCTTATTTTCATATTTGCTCTTGCCAATGCCAATATTTTTCAATATTGTTATTACTTTAAAAAATTGTATTTGGTGTGTGCATAAATCATTGTATGTGATACTAAAAATTTTATAAAAGGAAATTATCGACGTACCCCGAGCGTACTTGTATCCTTATTGTTTTTAGGTATTGTCGTATAGCCGTACCTAGATCGGACCATACCCGTACTTTTGCTTCAAAAGTTATAGCTTATTTACATGTATATCTATTTATTTGCTTTTCCTAAGAGGTACCAGGTGACATCATTTGATATTTCTGTAAATCCTTGCTTTCTCATTCTACAAGATTTGATTTTGGAAATGTTGGCTTCCTTCTATCAAGGTTCTTATTCTTTTGATCCTAAAGGTGTTTGCCTTTTCCATTCATCAATGGAAAGGCGTACCCTCAATATCTGGTGTCCCACACTCCTCTTGAGAAATGGACAGGGTCTTGTTAAGCCTTTCAAAGGTTACAACCCCAGTTTAGAAAATGTCACAATAGCTTTAACAGATTTAGTAGAGATGAATTGCATGATTGCTTCAAAGAAGACAGCCTTAAAAAGTTTCTCTCTCATCAATAATATTTTACCAAGCCCCTTCAATTGACAAATACATTCATCAATATTTCTTTATGGAGTCCATTTCAATCTACAAATCCAAGCAGCGAATTATAAAAGTCCAAAATTGCACCAAGTGTCCAAATTAAAATGACATAATAGTGGTCGTAGTAGTTTTATACATTCCCATGCCTACATATCCGAGCTTCAACAAACACATTTGGTGAGATGGGACCTCTTTCTCAAGATGAGCTGCATAATCTGAGATATCTAATGGCCAAGGTTGACATATCAGCTTCTACATTTGCTACTTCAACTTCATCTTTTAACTTTGCTCACACAGGTATCCATGTCGGTGTTAGGATTTTAAGAATTCAAATCTCCTACGCAGCAGAAACAGGAACGTAGGTTTCAATCCACAAAAAACAAGTAAAGAACAAAAACACGAATATATGTGATTCACCTGACTGCCTACCTCCACGGGACAAGAAGAAAGAATCCACTATTATCAATAAGGATTACAATCACTCTCTATCACACTCACACTGTATCTGTGACCTCAAACTTGAGCCTCTCACCGTCTCTCTATATTCTCTCTAACCTCTCTACTAAGCCCTCTTAAGTGTATAGACGACCTTAGGGTTCTATGAAACATAAAACCCTTATATAGGCAACTCCTAGGTCAAAACTTAATCCAAGCCGCCGCGCAGAAAATTGCTGTTGTGCTCAGACCGATCGATCCATCTTTAACAGGTTTTGATTTCTCTACCTTCTGCAGAGATCCTACGCCTATGTCGACCCACTTTTTAGTCCTCCAATGCTGTCCAAACGTCCTACCGAGCATGGATACCAAAATTCGAGACATCAAACCAACAATCTCCACCTTGGCTCGAATTTTTGAACCATCACCATCTTGAAGATCTGCTAGTTGCCTTGTCTTGCACCCCATTCACGGGCATGGGTGCTCCACCTTCTCTGTTCATCAACCTGAATGAACTTTAACCAAATTCAAGCCATACTTGAACTTGACTCTCTTGCAATCAGCCAGCCTCTCGTTCTTGGACAGTCTTCCAAACTCCCAAGTCTCAGCCTTCTGTGGTAACTCCACCTTCTCTGACGCTGCTACTTGTTTCTGATCTCTGCCTAATTTTTCCGTAGCTTTCCTGTGACCTGAAGGTTCTCCACTGCTTTGTTTCTGCTGCTGTTGATTTGAAACATCTTCACCCAATTTTCTGGGTGAACTTTTCTGATAGAACTTCACCTCGATTGCTGCACCCTTCTTCTAATTTTCTAACATACTCTACTTGTCAACCTGACTAACCTATGAAATATTACTGTAACAAATTAACAATAATGTTGTGATCAACATTACTCACAACTCAATACAATATGACAAAACAAATTATATTGAGATTAGCAAATATTTTATTAGGAAAAAATTGTGCAAGTTTTTGATTTGTATGCCCTTTGTGAAGTCAGGAGATTAAGCTTGTATTTGGTCTAGTTTTTTTGGTAGGCCTTTTGGTTTTTTGGCTTTTTTATAAAAAAGTATATGTGAAAAGATGTAAAAAAAAAACTAATTGATTTTAATAAGAAGCCAAACCAATAAGCTTTTTAGGAGACTTTTAAGAAAAAAGCTTTAAAAAAAAAAAACTTGACCAAACATAGGCTAATTACTAATGAATCCACTAAATGACTTAGTTTTAAAGTGTTTCACCTCATTGTATTCAACAGTTCAAGTTAAACTTAGATAAATATCTATATATCAACTTGAGTAGTGCTACGTTATTAGTTATTTCCCAAGTGTATTATTATACTTTGAATTCATCGTATATAAATATCAGTGGTAAAGGAGAGAATCCTAAGTTGTTCTCTCGCATTCTTATTGTACACCATCTCTACTTATTTTTCTTCTCTTTTATTTCTCTCTCTAGTCTCTATTAATTCTAA
Organism: Heliamphora exappendiculata; assembly: GCA_034768845.1. Lineage (NCBI taxonomy): Eukaryota > Viridiplantae > Streptophyta > Magnoliopsida > Ericales > Sarraceniaceae > Heliamphora > Heliamphora exappendiculata. The sequence goes on along the minus strand of JAOTRH010450707.1, from coordinate 891 downwards.
CTAGTCCACTTATATATTTTTTCATGTATTAATAAAATATTCTTGTAATCTTATTGGTCGACGTAGAATTTAAGTCGAACCACATAAATTTGTTGTATTTATTCATGTGTTTGTTTTGTTTTATATTAATTATTTTTGTTACTTTGGTATCCAAATCACGTCATTAAATATAAGCCAATAGTTCAGTCAGCATAGGCACCACGGGAATCAACCAAAAGACAGCCATACACAAGTTCAACTTATAGCTTGTTAGCTATGCACAGCTAACCTCCCAAAAGATTCTACAGATTCCACCTGTAGAACTATTTATCCCCAAAATATTTCAGTAATTAAAAAAAAGACCAAAAAATAACACTGAAATCCCATTGTAAAAGCCGCATAGAAGTTCAAGAAAGGGAGAAAAAACAATATGAAAGTTAGGAACTGGGAAACTGAAATATTTCGTTGCTGTTAGGACTAAAACAATGTATCATATGTATTGGAAACTAATGGATTGTGTTATCATTCCAAGTATTTGTTTGGTTAACTAAAGAGGAGAGAAATTTAGAGAAATGAAAAGAAATTGAGAGATAGAGTTCTCTCTTAAAACCATCTTTATGATTCTCTCCAAAAGTGAAGAGATGTGGAGAGGAAAAAACCTCTTAATGCTCCAGTTTTATCATGTCAATATTATCATTCCAAAAACTACTGCATTAACTACTATTACTTTAAAATATTGGTAATTAAGTAAAGTTGTGTAAAATATTATTTTTTCTTTTGTAATGTTTCTCTTGTGGAAACTAACCAAACAATATAGGAGAAAAACAACTATCTTTTCTCGCTTACTTATCCAAAGAAGATAAATCTATTTTTCTTTTCTCTTATTACTTAAACAACCTTTTCTTTTCTTTT
>JAOTRH010450696.1:0-30607 GCA_034768845.1 Heliamphora exappendiculata | reverse complement strand
ACTTTGATTGTTCAAAATGTGTTAACACTTTCATTTTGAAAATATAAAATATTATCCATTTAAAACCATTTATTCTTTAGAAAATAAACTATGAAAATCATCAAAATTAAATTAAAAAGCCCTTGGGTTAACACTCCCACCTCTATAAGGGCAATTCCTACAAAAATGCCCTGACTGCCACACCTAAAACAGACTGGTGCCTCTCTCCCCTAGGACTAAATAGGTATTGAACTCTAGAACTATCTCTTTTGTGGGTAATCCGTTGCACGATGCCCAAATTTCCTACACCGGTAACAAATAAGCTTTCTCTGCTCCAACCATCCCGACAAAGCTATCGAGGGTGCTGATACTTAAAACTGCTGATATGACTCAATAGGGTAAGAACTGGGACAGGACAACCTTTGCCTCTTATTGCGGTGTCCCCCTAACTGTGCACTCATTCCACCTTGTAGTGCTCTAGCTTCTCTAGCCTTCTGAGTCTCATTCAAAGTGTTCTCAATGGTGATTGCCGACTCCACCAACTCAGTAAAGACACGTAACCTTAATCTTGCCACCCTTTCCCTTATCGTAGGCCTCAAACCACTCCCAAACCTCTTTGAACATAGCTCATCAGTGGCCTCATGCTGTACAATATTCATCATCCCCTAGGTAAGAGAAAAGAACTACTCACGATTGATATCCTGAGAAGACTTGAAAAAATATTTCTCTAGAAATACCTTTGTGAAAGCATCCCACGGACCCTCGGGTACTCTCGCCCCTCCCCTAGAGGCCTCAGCTAGCTGACGGATGGAACTCACCATCTCACGTAGTAAATTTACCCCATCTACTGGTTCCTGTGGAGCATTAGCATCCCCAACATCAGGGACTAAAATATCCCCTTAGCCTAAACCACGACGTCGACCCCGACCCCGACCCCGACCACAGCCTCGTCCTCTCCGTGGAAACATAGCCTTTACATGAAAAAAAATATAAAACATAACAACAGAAAATTCGATTCATCATGTTATTATCAACACATGTCACATAATCATGCTAACACTTAGCTATTCAAGATCAGGCAGACAAATTCCACGTATCGAGGAGCATCGACAAGAGTGACAAGCCAATTTGAGTATCCTACTTAGATTTCTTGCTAAAAATTACGTCGACCAAAAGAATTTTTAATTTGGGTTCCAAGTTTGTTAATCCAAATGCCCGAAGGCATGATAATTCAATCCTAAGGTCCAACCTCCATGCTCATGTATAACAACACAACATCCTCATGTTATTAGAGATTATCATTCTCATGTTATCAAAATATTTAAACACGTGCAATCAAGCACACGCAACCATCCTCACCAGGTGATGCAACATTTTTCACGGCTCTTAGATATTCAAACCTAAAATTCTGATACCAAGTTGTCACATCCCAAAACTCAGGTTACATGAACCACTCAAGAAGAATCGTTTTGTGATACAAGGGTCTACCAAAACCACCCGAGCCCAAACGAGTCTAAGAACATAAACCAAATGCGAATTCAAAACCTTTGAAAAACACACTTTTGCGAATTTATTTTAGGTAAAAGAATATCCCACAAGAATAAGGTCAAGGTCCCAAGAGCCAAGCTTTAAAAACAAAGCAACTAAAATTTTCAAAGTCTACCCAAACCGATCGACCAGTCCTTAATAGTACACTATTTTTTTCACGCCTGTGAAACAACCGAGATATACATTTGATTGCTCGATAGACCGATTGATCAGTCCATCGAGCGGTCTAACTCTAGACCACTTTTCAAAAACCAAACGTTTGAAACCCAACACTTAACATATTTTTCAGCTTTTTCGACTCCTTCAATGCAAAAATGGAATAATTTTAAAAGTGCTCAAACTTGATTCAAAACCTCCCTCGTGGCACAAGAGTTGATATGAAACATAAAAGCAATCGAAAACCGTTTCAAACGATTATGAAACCCAAATAACTAACCTATGGTTCCTCTCGTTCTCATACAAACATAGATGCATTGGAACGATAGCCTTAAAGTTTACAAAAGAAATACTTTCAAGAATAAAACGTAGAATAATGATTATATGATCCAACATCAAAATTAATATAAAACTATGGAATAACAAAACTACAAGTTTTATATTCTGCCACCTCTGGGGCTCCATAAGATCAAGCCACATGATCATTTTTCCCTAAAATTTTTTAGATCTAACAACGTGAGCCGAAACTCAATAAGAACAGACTAGTATGAATTAAAAGTATAACACGCGATCACGAATTATGTGAAGAACACGACTACACAAGTTTTAAAACGATTTTTTATTATCAAAATCACAAGTTTTCATATGATCTAATAATGCACAATAGTTTATTAAATATAAACAACACGTTATCCTCCAACCAGGTTTATACAACCACAAATGATTCCCTATGTACCGACTTTGCTGCACCTGGGATAAATGTAACAACTATACACTCTCATCCATTAACTTAGGTTCAGGGCATTCGATGACTCGCACGATAATGACAAGTTCTATACGCTATTACAACAACAAATGCCTTTCAATGGGGAAACCACTTCATTGACGGGGATTAACCTGAAGGAACGAAGCACCTACTTTGTGCAAGTTTTTGGACTTTCACCAAGAAACAATTGAAGCTCAAGTTAAATACATTGTTACAGTACATCTATTGAATCATTAAAAAGGCACAAAACATATCTATCAAAACGTTTGTACGCACACAGTTATGTACAAAACGCTTAAAGGCAAACATCTAATTTATTAAAATGTTTACACGCACACAACCATCAACCACACATTGAAACTAAGGCTCAACCCTAAATGTTAGCTCCAAACTTCTAAAAAAATGATGTTTTCGGAACTTATACATAAATCCTTCCGATTTTCAAAAATCATCCTTTTGAAAATTACGTACACATACATCCACCAATTTTATAATAAATCTTAAAAACACAAAATATTCTTTTTATCCAACCAAACGAGATTTATACACAAAGTTTAACATTTATAGCATTTTAAAATGGTAAAATATGTACAATCAGTTATAACACCCTTTTAATGCAAAAGAGTCTAGAATCTTACCGTATGAATTTAGAAACTCAAAACTTTAACAACCGGTGAAAAATCAAAGTCGCCAAAGTGAGATTCCACTTGGATGAACGTGAAGCTCTTGGCGTGTATATTGACGATCTACTATCGCAATGCCAAAAATTGAGCCCAAAGCAAGCTAAAAAATAGAAAAAAGACTAAGGTTTTGGTTTTTCTCCAAATAAGGGAGAGAGAAAGCTTTGGCACATAAACCCATGCCACTAACCAATTCAACATTATCTACCCGCGACAGACCGATTGATCGATCTAAGAACTGATCGAGCGGTCTTGCCTAGAAAGTTACCAACTTTCTGTTGCAATGCTCAAACTAGTTTGAAATTGATACTATCATGCATTTCTAAGCTACCGCATGTCAGGGTTGTATACTAAAAATTATGAATTTATTTTAATTTTAGTATTTAATTTTATTTTTAATAAAATTATTTTTTTTATTTTATGAGAACTTTAATGAGCAATATATGCAATATCATTTCTTTAATATTATACATGGTTGTCCTTTATTCTGTATAGTATTTAATCTGGTGTGTAGAGTACGACTTGCACACAGAAGATCAGATTATAGGTTCTTGTAGAATATAAGTTCGGTTCTTGCATGGTTCACAGAACACGCAACATCAATACAAGTATACTCAAGAGATTCTCATCTTAACTGGTGTTTAGTCCGGCAACTCAGACCTTACTGCTATGGAGGTCAACTTGAAGTTACAACAAGAGGATGGCACAATATTATCTGATCTCTCGTCGTATAAGTAGCTGGTAGAGAGTTTGAATTATTTGGCAATTACTCAGCCTGATTTTCTTATGTTGTACAACAAGTTAGTCAGTTTATGCAGGTTGTTCGACATTCTCACTTGGCCGCTGTACAACGTATTCTTCGTTATCTCAAGGGCACTTTTGGTCACGGATTATTTTTTTCTACTGGGACTTCTTTACAGTTGACTGGTTTTAGTAATGCGTATTGGGCTGGTTATCCCGGTACTCGTCATTCAGTTACTGGTTGGTGCAAGTTTCTTGGTGATGCTCTTATTTCTTAGAAGAGTAAGATGCAAGATCGAGTCTCTAAATCCTCAACAGAGTCTGAATATCATGCTACGTCATCAGCATTCTTTGAGATTGATTGGTTTCGGGGTTTGTTGGGTGAACTTAGTGTTTTTCAGCTTATTCCTACTCCCCTTCAGTTAATAACACCAGTTCTATTCAAATTGCTACCAATACGGTCATTCATGAGTGCACAGAGCCAACAGATATCTTCACGAGCTTTCACCGTGGGACCAATATTCGCTCCAAATATGTATCTTTACGGACTTTCACCGAGGGATCAATATTCACCCCACATATATTTTAAAACCAGGGTTTAATCAATGCAACACATGCATACATAAAATGAGAGTTTTATGTAAACAAGAACCACATATCCATCACGATATCACATACCACACACACCTGAACGACCCGTCCACTCACCAGGACAAGCAATTTCTCTCAAAACGGTTCTAACCAAAACTTCATCTCTAGAAAGAACATCAGACCCAACACGCACCCAACACGAAAAACATGGACCCACACACGCACAACAAGGCAAATATAGACCCACACACGCCCAACACGGCACAAACTACCACGCACACAACTGTGCACCAACACCCCGCATGACATGACCAACACCCTCTCCGTGACTCCAATCGACAAGACCTCATAATCCAATCAACTGAAAAACCACTAGAGGAGAGAAGTTGATCAAGCCCCATAACCCAATTGACCGAGAGGCCACCACACAACCATTAAAACTCAAAAATGTCCCAAGGAACAAGAAACTTGATAAAAAGTTCCCATAAGGATGAAAAATAACCTTTTCCCAAATATTTGGCCAAAAATATATGAAAAACGGTTAAGAAATTTTGACATACCCTCACTATTTTGGCCATAACCTTTTCTAAAAAAAAATTTATTGTGAGAGAGGTGTCATTGAAAAAAAGACTTTTGGGGCTTCAATTTGAGCACAAAAACTATCCCATTTCGAGTCCAAATGAGGGAGATGCATCCCTATACCGCCCTCTAGACCGCTTGAGCGGTCCCTTAAGCGGTCATGCGCCGAGAACTAACTGTTTGGCTAAAGAATTGAAGCTAACAACCATTCAAACCCAAAATCGAAGCAACTGAACTCTCTTTCGACACCCTCGAACCTACACAAGCCCAATACTACCACCAAAATCTCGAAAGGAACCCTCAAACCTCGGTTCCATCCAATCGAAATCGATCAAAAATGATTTTAAACCCAAAACCCGATTTATTGAAACATAAACCACTTTTTCATGCATTTCAAGACGGTAAAAACACACACGATTACACGTAGCACCCTTATACAACATGAGAGTCTAGGATCCTACCTCATTAAGTCAAAAACTCGATGCCTCGATCCACGTGTAAAATTGAACTTTATTAGAATAAAATTCTATTTGGATGAACGCGTAGCCCACTGTGCCAATAGTAAGGATCCGCTGTTGTATCGTCGAAAATCGAGCCATGGATCCCCGACAAGTTAAAGAGAAGGCAGAGAAAAAAAAATTAGTTTGTAAGTTTTGAAAATATCTAACGCGAGATATTTATAGACCATGAAAATATCTTCTTCTTCTTTTTTAAAATTCGCACCACCACACCTACCGGCCTAAGAACCAACCCCACATGCATATTTAACCCGAATATGCATAAAAACACATATGAACATGCTAGAATAAAAAACGATAAATGCGTGTCGAAAAACACCAAAAAAAAAAAGGTCAGGGTCTCACAACTATACCCCTCTTAAAGGCATTTTTAATTAGGCATGCACTTAAAAATTATATTTAGTAATTCGAATTTATTATAGAATTTTGCATAAACTCTTTTATGTATAAAATCCTCTATGAAAATTCCTAAAAACCATTTACTTTAGAAAATAAAAAATGTATATATTTAGGTATATGAATATTTTGTTGTGTCCCGGTATACTTAAAATGAGAATTGGATGAACCAACTTTTAGACACATACATGTACCAGAGACCTATGTGAGTCCACATAACATAAAATACAACTTAAGTTGCTCAAAATTTTGTTGGAACCATGTAAATTTTGTTGGGTTTTTCATTCGAACGATCTATTTTATTCACATGATTTGGAATGTTTATTTTAATCAAACATGACTTATAATATATGGGGAAATAATTTTGGCACTCCCTTTTTGTATCCATGCACTCCTTTTTTGTTTATTAGTTTGTGAATTTACAAAACTATCCTTAATTTTTTTTCCTAGAAGTGTATTGCATTGAAGTATAGTTTGTAATTTCACATGTTAAAATGCAGTAAATGAAACAATTTTTTTTACAAAGGAGAAGTGTGAGAATCATTTCCGTAATCTATTTGAATAATCAATCTGGGTATGCAAGTTAAAATGACAACTGGGATAATCATGCACACAACGCAAGGCCTAAATATGACAGTCATGCGAGGAAGGAATACACCAGTATTAATGCCTTCGTTGGAAATACCAATATTAAAAGTTGACAATTCTGTGAGCCTTTCCGGAGTAGATAAAGGTGAAGTTTCTCCTACTCATTTGTAATTACCATAGCTTTGCGACATTTAAGCCGCGCACCACCAGATGCTATTGTCGAGAAGGAAGAAATAATGAAGCCATCATCAAGTTCGTAATATGTGGGGAATTGATTCATGTACTACCACCTATGTGGTCTTTGTATTTGAGTGTGGCTCAACATATCTTTTCTTTGATCAATGCTTTCAACTTTTCCTTTTACGTGATAATTTGTGAAAAATTTTAAATGTAACTAGAATAGAATGAAGAAGAAGATAAAACTCTAGGAGGGTGAATGAAAACTTATCTTCACTTTAAGCCTAAGAAGCCTAAGTTATTTCATGGAGACATTTTCATTGAATTTTTTGGACTTTTCAAAAAGTCAATACTCGAGGAGATAACTTAGATTTAAAGTGAGCATAAGTTAAACTGAAAACGGGATTGTGGTTACTAAAAATATTTTTGAGTCTTTATAAGACAACTTAGACTTAAAAAAAATCTAAGTTAAACTGAAAGTACGGTAAATTAAAAATCCTTTCAAGTTAAAATTGAAAGCATTTTTGGTAAACACACTTTTAAGTGTACAGTTTTTTATTTTTTATTGGTTGATTTAGTATATTATATTCAGTCAGCTTAATTAAAAAAGCCATGTTTAGCAAAAATACTTTCAAAGAAAACATTATTGCTAATAGTGCTTTTATGTATATTGGGAATAAAATTTAAAAATCGCTATTTTGTTAATAAAATATTAAAATCAATGTACAAATGTCAATGAGTCAGGTTGCAGATTTTTTATTTTATTTTGTCCTGTACGGTGGTGCTTGGGAAAACTTATTGAAAATGATTTTTGTCATATTTTCTAAAACTCATATTTTGATTTAAATTTTATACCTTTTTGGAGAGAAATTTGAAAAGTAAAAGAACGTTGATAAAAGTTTAAGTTCGTTATAGACTTAAACAAAACTGTATTTTAGCTTAAAATAGTTATTTTTTCTTTTGTATTTTAAATCTTTTAGTTATAATCATTTACTTTCGTCTTTTTTATGCACACATTTTTGAATGAAACATTTAATGAGTTTTTTTTTAGTACTATACTTAGAAATTATATTTGAGGTCAAAAACTACAACCTCCACCCCTTCCTCATCAGTGCCAGCCTCTCCACCACACCGTCGACACCACCCAACCTTTCCTTGCCTTCCCTTCACCTCCGCAAAACTCTTCCTACCCTTTTCGACCCTCGTGCCACTTCTCACTTTCTCTCTCCTCTTTGAGTTTGATCTTTGTTTGGCAAATTAAGACCAAATAAACTTAAAATGTTTTGATGTATTCAACTAAACAAACGTTATTTGTTTGGATGCATTTGATTAAACGAGCCAAAATAGAACAAAATAATGCCAAATACTATTAGATTGTTCAACAGTAAAGTGTTTGATTGAATGCGTTTGAATAAATTACTTTTGTATGAGTTGAATGCGTATGATGGAATGTGTCGAAACGTTTGAGTTTGTTCAGTTGTAGAGAGAAAAATAAAAAGTGGCGAGCATTGGTGGGAAATGGTGGGAGGTGGGTGTATAGAGAAGATTTGAATTAGAAAATGGGGTAAGTTTTGGCATTCTAAAATGCATGCAAAGAAATATGTAAAATAAATATTAAAATTTCACTGTGTGTAGCGAGAGAAATTATCTTTTTAAAGAAAAAAAATGCAATTAAAATCTATTTAGCTACTCAATGCTAGCTCAGGTAAATCATTCTAACCAACTAATCACATAACATAGTTATATTTGGCCTTTTCTTTTGTTAGGGGCCTGTTTTGTCTTTAGGATTTTTAATTTTTTTGCATAACTTTTTCTAAATTTTTTAGTTTCTCGTGATGAAATTAATCAATAAAGTTTATCCGTTTAGGGTAAAATTGAAAAAATTCACTAAAAACAAAACAAAAAAAAAATCACTAAAATGTCATTAACTAGTTTTTTTTAAAGGAGAATTAGTGATAAATCCAATTTCTAAGGTTTGTTTGGTCTTTAAGTCAAATTCATATTTTTTAAAGTATCAGGTCCATTATTTTAAAAGTTTTTTAGTGAGAGGCTTAGCTTTTTGTGGGTAAACTTTTTTGGAACAAAAATACTTTTATTTTTAAAAATTGAAGGCGTGTATCATGCAATAAGATCGATCTGGATTTCGATTGTTTGTGATATTTGTTTCTAGTTTTCATTTTTGTTTTCTGACAAATTTGTTTTTTCACTATCGCGATGGTCGGTAGAAGGTGAATTTGATATTGCGTGTTGTGATCATTGACTGTTGGGATAAGTTTGCTATCATTGGTTATTGTTATCAGCTTTTTGATAAGATTTGAGCACGCAATCTTCATTACATCATAAAATATTTTTCATTGGTTGATTAATAAATGATAATTAATTAAATAAATAAATATAATTATTTTTAGAGTTAATAAGTGATTAATCCCATTTTTAAGAGTTGTTTAAAAATATGTCATGTCATAAGTTTTTTAGTAGAATAAGTCTTACTATTTTAAATTTAAATAACATATGGACACTTTTACCCCTACCTATGGTTTTGCTATGGTTTTGCCATGAATCATTAATGGCCATTTCTCCTAATGCATTTCTCTCTATGTGATTGACGAAAAATTGTAAAACTAGTTCTTCGTCGGCATTGAGAACTGGCCGTCGATCCTCCTCCTTGTCGCTGCCGTCACTCCTCCTTCTCATCCTTGCTGCCATCATCCATCCTCCTCCTCCTTATCCATAACTGTCGATCATTAGATCTGGACCACCGACTCCAAATCTAAACCATAAATTACCCATGCCACCGCTCCACCTCTTCGCTGCCATCGTCGCTCCTCCTCCTCCTCCTTCTCCATCACTGTCGACCACCATATTTGAAACACCGACTCCAAAACTGGACCATGGATCACCCATGTTGTCGCTCCTTCTCCTCCTTATCACCATCGCTACCACTCCTCCTCCTCCACCTCTTCCATCACCGCTGATCACCAAATCTGGGCCACCAACTCTAGATCTCGTCGTCGCTACCGCTCCTTCTGCTCCTCGCTACTGCTGACCACCAGATCTGGACCATCAACACCAAATCTCGCCTCTATTGCCACTCCTCCTCCATCACCGACGTCGCGCCTTTCAGATCTCGCCATCAACATTGCTGCACTTTCTTCCCCTTCCCCTATGAGCTTGTATGGGATACTGAATTTCTTCTCTCTCTCTCCCACTCTCTATAACTGAGAGATTTTTCTTGTAACTGAGAAATTTCACAGTTTAATTTTCTCAAGAAAATTTATCAATAAACTTAAATTGAGAAATTCTTCAATTAAATGCCATGAGAAATTTCTCGACAAAGTTCAACTGATAAATTTCTCAGTTAAATGCTATGAGAAAATTCTCTTTCTCAGTTAAATGCCATGAAATTTTTTTTTGAGAAAATTAAACTGATAAATTTCTCAGTTAAATAGAATGAAATTTTTTTTTAGAATTTTAAACTGATAAATTTCCTAGTTAAATAGAAAAGAGAAAGAACCACCTTCTTCTTCTCCTTCCTCTGAAATTCTAACCCTTCGACGACGTCACTAGAGAAGAAGAGGGAGATCGATGGCAGCGAAGAAGGAAAACTCTAAGTAACTCTAGGTTGCTACATAAACAAGGAAAACTCTAAGTAACTCGAAAACTCTAAATTTAACCTGAAAATCCTAAAAGAGACCAAATACTGAGAGACAAAGCTCTAAATCTTAGAAATGTCTTGGAATAACTTAAATTAAGTAAATAACATAAAATATTAAATTAAAAATAAAAAAAATTTATAATTAAAGTAAAATGACAATTTTGCCCTTAGTACAGTAAAAAGTTTTAAAAATTCAAAATTGAACACGTGGACACCCAAAATCAGGTATTTATATACAATTAGTTAATAAAATACAAAATAACAACAAAAATAACTAAATTCCCCTTGCATGGCCGGCCACCTAAGAGAATGTGCTCAAAAAGTTATTTTTTTGCCTTTCTAAGCTTAAAAATGAGAAAAAATGTATAAATTAAGCATTATTTTGACCTAATAATTTTTATATAAGTAATATATATACTAATATAATAATATAGGTCAACAAAAATAAATAAATAATTATTTAAAATTTTTACACAATAAATAAGTTCAAAAAGTCAATTATAGTCAAACTAACTTAATTTAGCTTAAAAATCTACACTTATTTAATTAATTGCTATCAAAATTATGATAAATCATGAAAAGATTAAATTAATTATATATACATTAATATAATATATTTTAGTAAGTCTAGACACCAAAAGGGTACATAAAATTAAAATTGTATGCATTTTTTTTCATAAAATAATACAAGAATATAATTTAAAATCCAAATTAATTACCAAATTAGTTTTTTAGTCTCCTAAACAATCAACCAATATACTTGCATGTACTTGCATGTGTATGTTTTAGAGTTTTTGGCTTGTGTATATTCTGAAGTTTTGGTTTATATGAGTTTTTGACATGCATGCAAAGAGAATACATAAAAAATGCACACAACATAAACTAAACAACCAAAACCCTAAGTTACCTGATTTTCTGGACTTATCAAGATACTGTCACTAACTTTAAAACATTATAACTTATTGTAAAAAAATGATCTTCAAATAATTTTTATGTCCAGACCTAGCTTCTTGAGTTATCTTTCATGAAAAATTAGTTTGAGGTAATTTCGTTGGGTAGAACTCCAGATATCTCATTTTTGTCAAAGAATGTTAGATTTTGACCACTCTGAATTACAGACCTAAAAACTCTAAGTAAGAGTGAGAACTGAGCTTAAGTCAAAACATAAAACTTGTAGATGACATATTTATCTTTCTGTCCACCAAACATGAGCCAAACATATGAAGTCTTGATAGGTTAATAGCCTTCCCAAAGTTACTATTAAGGTTCAGTGACTGACAGACCTCTTTGTCACACATTTTTGTGAGACCCAAAACCAAAATTTTTACAAGCCAAATCCAAAAGTGGTAAACATGAAAAACGTAGTTAACATATTATACTAATTACTGAGCGAAAGGAAACTCAAAATACCCTCGAATGATAAAAACACATTCTGTAGACCCTTTTAGGGCTGACTGAACAATTTTTTATAAATTGGCCAAATTCTCAAACGTTTTCCAAACAACTTGTCTTAGCACAAAACATCAAACTTGTAGGAAACACCTTAAACTAAAATCTCACCAAACATCAGACCTAGAGCCCTTGAATTGATACATCAAAACAGTGGCCAACAAAGGCCTAATTTCTGTGTTTTTTCTGCAAAATGCTGAACGATTTTTACTTAAATAAAATAAATGACTCCCGTGCCCTAGAATCTAACCTTAGTGATAAACATGAAAGTTGTAGGAAATATTTTTATCTAATTGGTGTTAAAATTTCAAAATTTAAATCCATGTCTAGATACTTCATAACACTGTTGAAACTTTAAAAGTAGCAATTGAACTTTTACCTAAAATTAGCTAAGTGTTAGAATGACGTGTTACATATGGAACTTAAGTGTGTGAACCTTATATGAACTTTTTAAGTAAATAGTGTATGAAATTGATACTTTTGATGAAATAAACTCATGCCGATGGTTCGATTCTATGTTACATAAATTATGATTATGTTTCGCATGTTTATACTTGATGTTTTAGCAAGTTGTACTATGTGTCATATCATATTCATGTGTCATGCTATGATTAATTGCACACGAGAAGCATATTGCACATCATGAACATTCTTACATGTCATCTTGGGTTATCAGAGTCCCTTTCGTGTCCTTCAATTGGATTGAGTAACATGAAAATCATTTATTCAGTAGTTGTGGATCTAAAACGTCCCTAGTTGCCATATTGATATTGAATTAGAGGTGTTTAATTATAAAATAGAGATTTAGGCACCATAGGTTCGTCACTAGCTTTATTTAGACTTTGTGTTGACGCTTAACGAGTATCCTAGTACTTAATGTGGGACCGTTAGCCCATATAAGAGTGGTTGATAACTAGGTGGCCCGCCCCCACGCTGTTGCCATTGAGTAAAACGGTTGAGGCATGTAACCAAGGCGAGCATTTACCTTTCGCAACGATGTTAGGATAGGTTAAGTGATCAATGTACCATCAAGTCTACTCTGTAATTCTCGGCGTAGAATTCATGATACTGTTCTGGAAGTACTTTGGGTTGGGCATCTGCATTACATTCATCTGCATCACGCACTCACACTACTATTCTTATATGTGCTCATCCTGTTGAAAATGATAAATTTCCTTTATCTCTGCCCCCTTAAATTTTCTTTGGGTATTATTCGATATGTATTGTAAAATATCTTGTCGTGAGTTTGTTAGACGGTTTAGAAAATTTTCTTCTGGCTCTGGCTCATGGCATTCGTGCCACATGTGAAGAAGAAGAATCCTTTGAGGAAGGCATGTTCATCGAGGAAGAAGACTACGAAGAAGGGGGAGAGTGGCAAAAGCATGTCAACCCCAACGATGCAACTTGAAGACGTAGGACATTTACTTTTTAGATTTTTTGTTCAATTACCATGGGCATATTGTAACTTTTGTTAAAATTTTCTAGATGACTGTAATTATTAAGTACTTTGAACTAATTCTGAACCATTAATGATGTAGTAACTATCTTATGTATCTATAAATGTTCGGCTAGAATGTATCATTTAGATGGGATCGTGGTCCTTCGGTGCAAGATCGAGATGCATATTAGTTGGGACTGTGGTCCTTCGGTGAAAGCCTGAGAAGTGTATTAGATGGGGCAATGGTCCTTCGGTGAGAGCCTAAGAAAATTCTTGTGTTGGGTGTGTGTCACCGTGTTATTGTAGAACTATTGTTGGGGCTTGTGAGAGTTGATATATATATATATACATGTTCTGTATATATATACTGTTGTTGTTTTGTCATGTCCCAAACTCCGGGTCACGTGAAACACCCACAAACAACTAACTTGAGAATACACTATCAAATTAAACGATACATGCATTGTATATAATCTCCAAATGGCATACATTACATGGTTTCAACACCGAGAAAACATGTTACAACATACACGTAACAGAAAGAACAAAAAATAGACTACAGCTCTTCCACCTCTCCGGCACCTCTAGATCAACTTGCTGATCGGTACCTGAAAAAAATCAAATCCCATACCGTGAGCTTTGCTCAGTAAAAACTAGACAACACATGCAATATAAGCTAAAATGCTAGGAAAACGAGGTGCAGTTTTAGACTCTCTTTTAAGCCTTTAAAACGAGTTTTCACATGCAACGGGAAAGTGAGGATACAAACCATCTTTAGACTCACCCGCAGGAGCTTTGAAAACAATTGAAAACGGTTTTAAAATTGCGGTTCACACGACTCTTAAAAATAATTTGAAAATTGGCCTATCCGTCCCACAATACAGTTTATACAATCCATGTAACTTCTCGGACTTCCACCGAAGGACCGCAGCCCTCGTTTATGCAACGTATACAACCCGAGCAACCCACACAACACACCCAACCTGTGCAACACACTCAACGCACGAAAATCATGCAACACACTCAACGCATGAAACTCATGCAACACACTCAACGCACGCAACCTGTGCAACACACACAACGCACGCAACCCGTGCAACACACTTTTTCACAAACTTTCACCGTAGAACCATCATCCGCCCTCATCACATATCTTCATGGACTTTCACCGTAGGACCATTATCCGCCCTAACTAAGGCGTTGTTGACTAGAGCCAACAGATATCTTCACAGACTTTCACCGTAGCACCAAAATTCGCCCTTCATATGCATATCTTTACGGACTTTCACTGAGAGACCAAAATCCGCCCCACATATGCAAACATATACAAATCTAAGTATCAACATGCATCCCTACACATGCCTAAATCACTGGATAAAACCACATACTACGGAATATCAAAGCCCAAAGCCCTAAAAGCATCAAGACCATAGAGGCCACTTACCCGCATACCATGCACAACAATAAAACTATCCACAAATCTATAAGCACAAAAGAACAAATAGCCAAGACGTTTCACATAAAGATGCCACATAACCCAATACGACATCACATGCCACACATCGTCATCCGCTTTTCCGAACGACCCGTCCACACACCGGGACAACCAACACCTAACCTGGAGGCCAACACTTGAAACACCCGAGGCCAAGGACGGCACCACAACACTTAAAACTAACCATGCACGTCACACTCAAGGACGGCACCACAAAAACACCCAAGGCCACGACACGACCACCGAAACCACAACACGACCAACGAACCTCAAAAAGGATCCAACGGTATTTCAGTCGATTAATTCCATAATTAATCAACTGAATACCATTGAACACTAATTGAAAACCAAAATCCAGCCACAAAACACCCACACAAAATTGCTCAGGTCTAGTCAACTGGACTGTAACCCCCAGTCAACTGAACAATACACAGGAAAGGCCCAAAAATGCCCAAACACACTGTCCAGTTAACTGACCCTCACGATCCAATCAACTAAACCCAAGAACCTAAGCTCCAGTCAACTGACCCCACGGTTCAGTCGACTGAGTTGAGACAGAAATAGGTTATGAGCTATGGATTTGGCTCTCCAAACCTCGAATCAACGCCTCCAAACACTCATCCAACACCCTCGAACATCCGAACGCCCAAGCCTAACTCTAAAACCACGAAAGAAACACTCGACACCTGATTCTATCCACCGAAATAGTCAAAAATGGTTCTTAAACCCAAAATGCAACTTGAACATAAGATCAGATCTACAGCAATCTAACCGGTAAAAACACACACGATTACACATAGCACCCTTATAAGACATGAGAGTTTAGGATCCTACCTTGGTGAGTTAAAAACTCGACACCTTAAATAACGTGCAAAAATGAGTCTCGCTGGAATAGAATTTCGTCCAGATAAACGCGTAGTCCACTGTGCCAATAACAAGGATTGACACTCTCTGATCGTCGAAAATCAAGCCCTACACCCTCGAGAAGTTAGAGAGAAGGCAGAGAGAAAATGAAGAAAACTCAGTAGAGAAGTTTTGAAAATATCTAACTCCAGATATTTATAGGCCTCCAAAATATTTTTTTTTAAAATTTTAAAATTCGCACCGCAACGCTCCACAGCCCCGAGAACCTGCCATGCATGCGTATCTAACCCCGATGATGCATCAAAAAGCATTTAAACATGCTAAAACAAAAACACTAAACGCGCGTCGAAAAATGGTGAAAAAGAAAATGGGTCAGGGTCTCATAACTCTGTCCCCCTAAATGAATTTTATCCCCAAAATTCAATATAAGGTCAAAAGAAACAACCCCATCGATCGCAATCGACACAGGTACATGAGATGGTTAGCCAAACCGTTCCTAGGATATAGTTAAACAAGGTCCGACATCCTAAACAATGGCCAACTATCTCAGAGACTTGGGGTCTACAATGGCCAAAACCTGCATACTCAGAAAGTACCTCTGCTCGCTGAAGGCATATCTGCATCCTCTAGCACGACCGATGCCTTAGATGAACCGGGAGCTATGAGGGCAAATGCTCAAGGCAATGGTGCCCTACCCTGTCCACCATAACTCGGCGCTGTCGGTTGCAGTACTGACTGAACTGACGTACTCCCACCTGCCATCCGAGAAGTCTGAATTGTAGGATACTGCTGTCGCTCTTGCACATACGAACCCTCTGGTGTGCCCACGGTACTCGGCGTACTCTCTCTCTGGGGAAAGTTCCTCCGAATATGTCCCGTCTGACCACATCCTAAACAAGTAGGCGGCCCTCTCCCCTGTGACTGATCTGGTATGGGACTCTGAGACTACCTCAATCGTGAATCTTGGTACTACCTCGACTGTGGACAATCTGATACACGATGCCCTGGCTGTCCACATCGGTAACATCTGACCTCCCTCTGCTATGGCCTCCCTGACGAAGCCACTGATGGTGATGGTGTAGAAAACTGATGTGGTAATCCAGATAGGTGAAAGTTAGGACCAGAGGACCTCTGCCTCTTGCTGGAACGCCCACCAGTCTGTACCTCTGTCCCACCCTGTGACGTCCTAGATTCCCTAGAAGCTCGAATCTCAGTCATAGTGTTCTCTACCCTCATTGCTGCCTCTACCAGCTCTGTGAACACCCAAAGTCCCATCGCAACCACAAGCTCCCTGATCGCTGGCCTCAAGCCCCGCTCAAACCTCATCAATCGCAGCTCGTCTGTGCTCACTAACTTCGGTGCAAATTGGGATAAGCTCGTAAACCTGGCCTCATGCTGCATAACATCCATGGTCCCCTGGGTGAGAGTTTAGAACTCCTTTCTGTATAAATCCCTCTTCGAAGCTGAGAAGTATTTCTCCAGAAACACTCCCGTAAAGGTTGTCCATGTGGCCCCCATCGTGTTCCTAGCATACCTCCGCCATGCGTGAGCATTACCTCTTAGCTGAAAGGCGGCAAAAGAAATTCATAACTCATCCTCCACGATCTGCAACGTGTCCAGGATCCGAGTCATCAACTCCAGCCACTTTGTCACCACAATAGGATTAGGATCTCCAGCAAAGGTAGGCGAATCCATGCGCCTGAACTCCCGCATCACTACTGTAGCCCTCGCCTCAGGTACTCCCTCTCTCTCCCTAACGATCTCACCTTTAACCAACTGCTAGATAAACCCACCAGCACACACAACAACTCATTCGTGTCCATCGATCCCAAGGGAGCATTTGAATCCCCAGCATCAGGGATAAGCATATCCCCTTGGCCAACATCACGGCCACGGTCTCGACCATGGCCACGTCCTCTCCTCGCAGACTTCGCGTCTATATGAAAAAGACAAAACATGAGATGCAGCACATAGCATAAACCACATAAGCATGCTAACACATAGTCACATAGGTTCATGCTAAACAAAACCCCACATACCGAGGAGAACCAACAAGAATGACGCGTCAATCTGGATAACCTACTCAGATTTCCTGCTAGAAATCACGTCAGCTAAAAGCATTTCTAACTTGTATCCCAAGTTTTTTAATTCAAACACCCAAAGGTAGGACTAATCAATTTTAAGATTCAATCCCCATACTCACATATACACATCATTCACATATCTAACATGCTGACACGTTCACGTTATCAAAGCGTCTAAACACATGCAATCAAGCATACGCAATCAACCTCACACGGGATACACCTCCTTCCCACGGCTCTTAGGTATTCGAACCGAGAGCTCTGATACTAATCTGTCACACCTTAAACTCTGGGTCACGTGAAACACCCACAAACAACCAACCCGAGAATACAGTATCAAATTAAACCATACATGCATTGTATATAATCGCTAAACGGGATACATTATACGATTTTAACACCAAAAAAACATATTATAACATACATGTAACAGAAAGAACAAAAATAATTACAGCTCTTTCACCTCTCCGGCACCTCCAGATCAACCTACGTAACCGGCATCTGAAGAAAATTAAATTTCACATCGTGAGGCAAAGCTCAGCAGAAATTAGACAACACATATAATATAAGCTAAATATGATAAAAAAACGAGGTGCAGTTTTAGACTCTCTTTCAAGCCTTTAAAACGAGTTTTCACATGCAATGGAAAAGTGATGATACAAACCATCTTTAAACTCACTCACAGGAGCCTTGAAAATAATTAAAAACGGCTTTTAGATCGCGGTTCATACGACTCTTAAAAATAATTTGAAAATTGGTATATCCGTCCCACAATGCAGTTCATGCAATCCATGTAAGTTTATAGACTTTTATCGAATGACCGCAGCCCTCATTTATGCAACGCACACAACCAGTGCAACCCACATAATGCACGCAACCCGTGCAATACACACAACACACGCAACCCGTGCAACACACTTTTTTACGGACTTTCACCGTAGGACCATCATTCACCCTCATCACATATCTTCACGAATTTTTACCTTATGACCATTATCCGCCCTAACTAAGGCCTTGTTGACCAGAGCCAATCGATATCTTCACGGACTTTCACCGTATGACCAAAATTCGCCCTTCATAAGCATATCTTTACGGACTTTCACCGAATGACCAAAATTTGCCCCACATATGCAAACAGATACAAATCTATGTATTATCAGGCATCCCTACACATGCCTAAACCAAGGAATAAAACCGCATACTACAGGATGTCAAAGCCCAAAGCCTTAAAGGCATTAAGACCACAGAGGCCACTTACCCGCATACCATGCATAAGAATAAAACTATCCACAGTTCTATAAGCACAAAAGAACATATAATCAAGACGTTTCACATAAAGACGCCACATAACCCAACATGACATCACATGCCACACACCATCATCTGCTCACCTGAACGACCCGTTTACACATCGGGACCCATCCACACACCGAGACAACCAACACCTAACCCGAAGGCCAACACCTGAACCTCCCACAGATCGATTCTCAAGAAAACCTCATCTTAAAATCGAACCACAGACCCACACGTCCCGCACATAACTAGCACGTACGCAACCGTGCCACAACACTCAAAACTAACCATGCACGTCACACCCAAGGATGACACGCGCAAAAATACCCAAGCCCACGACACGACCCCCGAAACGACAACACAGCCAACGAACCCCAAAAAGAATCCAACAGTATTTCAGTTAATTAATTCCATAATCAATCAACTGAATACCATTGAACACTAATTGAAAACCAAAACCCAACCACAAAACGCCCACATAAAATCGACCAAGTCTAGTCGATTGGACTCCAACCCCCAGTCGACTAAACAACACACTAGAAAGGCCCAAAAATGCCCAAACACACTGTCCAGTCGACTGGCCCTCACGGTCCAATCGACTGCACCCAAGAACCCAGGCTCCAGTCGACTGACCCCACTGTCCAGTCGACTGAGCTGAGGCAAAAATAGGTTCTGAGTTACGTTGGCTCTCCAAACCTTGAATCAACGCCTCCAAACACCCATTCAACACCCTCGGACATCCACACACCCAAGCCTAACACCAAAACCACGAAAGAAACACCCGACACCTGATTCCATCCACCGAAATCGCCGAAAAATAGTTTTTAAACCCAAAACCCAACTTGAACATAAGATCAGATCTATAGCAATCTAACCGGTAAAAACACACACGATTACACGTAGCGCCCTTATAAGATATGTGAGTCTAGGATTCTACTTCGGTGAGTTAAAAACTCAATGCTTCGAACCACGTGCAAAACTAAGCCTCACCAGAATGGAATTTCGTCTGGATAACGTGTAGCCCACCGTGCCAAAAATAAGGATTGACAGTCTTATCGTCGAAAATTGATCCCCGGGCCCCCGAGACGTTATGGAGAAGGCAGAGAGAAAATTGAGGAAGCTTAGTGGAGAAGTTTTGAAAATATCTTTTGAAAATATCTAATTCTAGATATTTAGAAGTCTTCAAAATATCTTTTTTTTGAAATTTTTAAAATTCGCACCGCAACGCCCCACGGCCCCGGGAACCTGCCCCGCATGCATATCTAACCCCGATCATGCATCAAAAAGCATTAAAACATGCTAAAACAAAAACACTAAACGCGCGTCGAAAAACGCCGAAATAGAAAACGAATCAGAGTCTCACATGCTTAGGCTCATTGTAGTCGATCGTTACATGTGAAGCATTGTGGCATATTCGTATGTATACAAAACCTTTTTTAAACTTGTTTTTCAGGCTCAGGCCAGTCGAAACATACATATTACCTTCCTAGCATGCTTAGCTTATGTCGCATTTTTGTCTAGTTTCTATTGAGCTCTGACTCACGGTATGGGATTTGAAATGTTTTTTAAGTACCAGTCACGCTGATTGATTCAGGGGTGCCACAAGGGCGAAAAATCTGTAGTCTTCCTTTTTGTTTCTTTTTGGACCATGTATGTTATTACATATTTTCGGTGTTGGAACCGCGTTTTGTAAGCATGTTGGCGATTATATACAATGCATGTATATTTTTATTTGAGAGTATAATATCGGATTAGGTGTTATGTATGATTGTTTATGGATGTTTCACGTGTCTCGGAGTTTGCAGCGTGACAAAATTTGACACACTTAATTATTTCAATGGTCCTATAATATGAATGGTTTAGATTACTAAAATTAGTTCTATACAAATACTAAGGTAATGTTTGACTTTCAAATTGAATGAGATAAATGGTGGGATTAGATTGTATTAGTTATATGGTGAGATTGGATTGTATTATTTAGAATTGAATCATGAGATAAAATTATTTTTAACCATTGTATGAAGTAAGAAATGGTTCAAGATTTTTAACATCTCTTTTGTTAGCTTTTACTTTTATTAGATTTTTTTATTTTTTTACCTCCATAAATTAACAAGCAAATAAAGTTATAAATTGACTACTTAACTAATTATAAAATTATTAATATTACTTTTTATTTTACTCTTAAATTACTAAAATTAGATAATTGAGTATATGCGCAAATAGGGGTAGCAATTAATAAAAATATAATTTCATTTAGTGATTATTTGTGAATATCCTCAAATTTCGCATACTAGGAGTTTTTTGTCTTCATATTATTATTTCTATCTAATCCTTATCAAAACAAATATAGGATTAGCTTAACTTGATATTAATAAGTTTTTATCTGATAGAGTACACAAACATAATTATAGACTAAAATTGAGAAATTTAATCCAGGTTGTTTGGTATATATGAACAATTAATCCTAGCACCTTTAATCCATGAGAACCTAGTCTAAGACCCCAACTATGGCCTAACTTTTACTCAAAAAAATAAATAAAGAATTGAATTGCACTAAATTTTTTAGTCAATCTAATCTTGACTAGTCGGGCAAACAAATAAGGCTAAAAAGAATAAAATGTGGGGCGATATAATTTTTTAAGAATTCAAATGATTGGACTAAAAAATATACTAAAAGACTATGTATGGTCCGAGCATTATCTGTTTTAATTTTTTTTGTCAATAAAACAATCAACTAATATACTAACAATTCGTTTGATTTGGATAATTTGAAAAGAAAATAAAATAAATAAAACTGTCTCCTACTAATTACTTGTTTGATTTACGAGAAAAGAAAACAAAAAACAAAGAGAATGAGATAAAGATGGAGATTTTCAAATCTCTCTAAATTGCAGAAATTTAAAAAAATAATGTAGGAGATTAATTATTTTTTATATTACTTAAAACGTCTATCTAAATATAAAAAAAGTAAAAAGATAATAAAAAATAAATAACTAAAACTGTTTATTTTTTTATTTATAAAGTCTATCCAAATAAGATATAAGAGAAGTTATTTTTTTCTCCCAAATTAATCTAAACAAAAAATAGATAAAATGTAATTATTTTTCTTTTTATAGTATAAATAAAAAAACTATAGTCATTTTTCTTCCTATAATAACCAAACGGGCGGTAGGAAAACTTAATGCGATATAATCCCGATCGAAGGCAAGGCCCCAACAGCACTAGATCGTTATTCCAGCCTCCAGGGTTAGGGTTTGCCTGTAACAAGAGCGTGAAGACATGCCGCCGCAATCTCCAGGTAACTCTTTTCGTCTTCCATTTCTATTTATCTTTTGTTTTTTCCCCTTCCTAACTAATTCTTGAGGAATCATGCGTGAAAACGTTCACATTTTTCTAACTCTACTTCGATTGAATCTCACTTTTATTGATTTATTTCTGAGATTTCTGTTCTTTGAGTACTTAATTAACTTGAATACATTTGCGTGCCTCAATCGGGTCTTGTGTTGGAAAATATGAAAGGACCGAACTACTGGGCTTAGGGTTCACTGAATTAGCACCTTCTTTGGATCAATACCAAAAATATTTTCAAAGTTAGGCTGTTATCTTTTTTTTTTTTTTTTTTTGATCTGTTAACTTATTGCACCCCATCCTATATTGATGAGGATGTTTTAGAATTAAATTACCACCCAATTTCTGGTGCAGACGTTATAGAAGGAGAAAGCTATTTACTCTTTAACAGAATGCTTCAAACCCACAAAGCCAATCAAATTCTGATTTTATTCATTTTCTTGTCCATGTCATTTTTTACATCAGCATTTATTAGTTACCCCATTGGTTCCTCTGTATAGCTCAACTTGGTCTTGTAAAGGTCATCATCCCCTTAGACCTTTTAATGTTGTCACTACAATTGTGGAAGTCCTCATGTTGGTGACATATTTGAAGGTTTATTTTTTATTTATTTGTTTCCTGTTTGAATCGGTATTTGACATACAACTTACTGCATCTCACCACAGATCTATGACTTCAGATATGACAAGTTGTAAATGAACCACTAGCTATGTTGAATTCATTCACGCGCCACCCAACCCACTCTTTTGCCTAGGGTATATGTATAACTGAATCTTTTGTCGAGATTTTGCCTCCATCTCAAGATGTTTATTTGCATGATATATGTTGTTTCTTACAAGTTAATGTCTCCATGGTGATTTAATTTGAGGCTAGCATACTTATTGAACAAAGGACTTTAGTATTAATATCCAGTTTCTTGATTTCTTTAAAGCTTGAAAACAAGATTAATTTTCTTTTTGATTCCTCTCCTGTAGGTTTGCTTCCTAAAAAGGCATTTTAATGGTATAGGTGGGGTCGAAAAATAGGTATGTTTCTCTTGAGTATGTATGCTTGCTTCTGTGATTAACTTGTAAATATAAACGTCGTCATAAATCAACTGACTTTCCATATAATCAGTTTGAGGCGCCACTACCCGAGTCTGACGAAGACGAAGCAACGGGTACTGCCATTTGCTATAGTCGTCCCGAGTGCCAGGGCTTCTATGTGGGGGATCATGTGTACGCCAGAATCTGTCCGGAGCACATGTGCATGTGGAGAAAATCGGAGGCTTTTCCGCGCTACCTAGGACCAGTGCGTGTAATCGAAAAATGTAGTTGAGGACTCTATCGCTTAGACTTTCCTCCTGGATTTAAGACGCGACTGAGAGATATGTTGACCATAGGATGGATGCAGTATCAGAGGCCGACGATGAGAGGAATCATCAATCTGTATGATTCGGCCATCAACTTTGACGACCCCGAGACGTATCGAGAGACTCCGATCGCCATAACCAACAGAGTATAGATGGGGCCGAATAACGTCTGGCACGTTGAGGTGCAGTGGCGCTGCTACAACATCACCGAGGCAACTTGAGAACGTGAATTGATTGTCCACCACTTTTATCCACATTTGTTCGTTTAGATGTTAGCACAATAGTTTTGTACTTTTTTCCTTTTGACTTGAAGGTTGTATGTGTGCTGTGTGAACTTTGACAAACTTGTATTGGCTATGAGTTGAAATGAAATGAAAATCTTTGATGTCAAAATCTTTATAAGTAGTTCTAAAAAAAATTTCAACTTATAATAAACAATTAAGAACTAAAATAACTCCCAGAATCATAACACTTTTTTTCTTTTATTTTAGAATGGTGGGTAGAAGACTTAACCACCGACAAGAAAATGAACCCACAGACAATGAGGTACCAGAACTAGCTCAAGTGCTACGAGAATTGGCCGCTAGCATCAACCGCCCGCATGTTCATGACCGAGCCTGGTTTCTATCGGAATTAGGGAGGCAGCGATGAATAAGTGTACTATTAGCAACAGCATTGATCGTTAAACAATCAATGAATTCGCGAATTTATTTTAGGTAAAAGAATAACCCACAAGAATAAATTCAAGATCCCGAGAGCTAGTTTTGAAAACAAAGCAACCAAAATTTTCAAAGTCTACCCAGACCGATCAATCGGTCAAATGACCGATCGAGCGGTCCTTAATGGTACACTATTTTTTTCGCGCCTATGAAACAATTTAGACATACATTTGATTGCTCAATAGACCGATTAATCGGTTCACTGAGCGGTCTGGTTCTGAACCACTTTTCAAAAACCAAACGTTTAAAACCCAACACTTAACATATTTTTCAGCTTTTTCAACACCTTCAAGGAAAAAATGGAATAATTTTAAAAGTTCTAGAATTTGATTCAAAACCTCCCTCAAGGCGTAAGAGTTGATATGAAACAAAAAACCAACAGAAAACCGTTTTAAACGACTATGAAACCCAAATAACCAACCCATGATTTTTCTTGTTCTCAAATAAACATACACGCATTGGAACCATAGCCTTAAGGCTTACAAAAGATATACTTTCAAGAATAAAACGTAGTATAATAATTATATGATCCAACATCAAAATCAATATAAACTACCGAATAACAAAACTACAAGTTTTTTATTCTGCCACCTCTAGGGCTCCATAAGATCCAAGCCACATGATCGTTTTTTCCTAAAAGCTTTTAAATCCAACAATATGAGCAGAAACTTGATAGGAACAGACTAGCATGAATTAAAAGTATTATATGCGATCACGAATTATATGAACAACACGATTACACAAGTCCCAAAACGATTTTTCATCCTCAAAATCACAAATTTTCATATGATCCAATAATGCACAATAGTTTAATAAACATAAACAACGCGCTATCCTCCAACCAGGTTTCCACAACCACAAATGATTTCCTATGTATCGACTTTGCCGCACCTGGGATAAATATAACAACAATAGACTCTCATCCGTTAACCTAAGTTCAGGGCACTGATGACTCGCACGATAATGACAAGTTCTATATGCTGTTACAACAACAAATATCTTCCAATGGGACAACCACTTCATTTACGGGAATTAACCCGAATGAACGAAGCACCTACTTTGCACAAGTTTTTGGACTTTCACCGAGAAGCAATTGAAGCGCAAGTTAAACATGTTACGATACATCTATTGAATCATTAAAAAGGTACACAACATATCTATCAAAATATTTGTACGCACACAGTTATGTACAAAACGCTTAAAGACACATATCTAGTTTATTAAAACATTTACATGCACACAACCATCAACCACACGTTGAAACCAAGGTTCAACCCCAAGTGTTAGCTCCAAACCTCCAAAAAAAATTATGTTTTTGCAACTTATACATAATTTTTTCGATTTTCGAAAATCATCCTTTTAAAAATTACGTACATATACGTCTACTAATTTTGTAATAAATCTTAAAAACGTAAAATATACTTTTTATCCAACCAAATGAGATTTATACACAAAACTCAACATTTATAGCATTTTAAAACGGTAAAAATGCGTATAATCAATTATAACACCCTTTTAATGCAAGAGAGTCTAGAATCTTACCGTATAGATTTAGAAACTGGAAACTTTAACAACCGGTGAAAAATCAAAGTCGCCAAAGTAAGATTTCACTCGGATGAACGTGAAGCTCTTGGCGAGTATATCGACGATCCACTATCGCAATGCAAAAGATTGAGCCCAAAGCAAGCCAAAAGATAGAGGAAAGACTGAGATTTTGGCTTTTTTCCAAATATGGGAGAGAGGAAGCTTTAGCACATAAACCCATGCCACTAGCCAATTCAGCCTTATCTACCCGCGACAGACCGATTGATGGTCTAAGGACTTATTGAGCGGTCCTGCCCAGAAAATTACCAACTTTCTGTTGCAACGCTCAAACAGGTCCGAGATTGATACTATCATGCTTTTCTAAGCTACCGCATGTCAGGATTGTATACTAAAAATTATGAATTTATTTTGATTTTAGTATTTAATTTAATTTTTAATAAAATTATTTTTTTAATGAAAACTTTAATGAGCAATGTATGCAATATCATTTCTTTAATGTTATGCATAGTTGTCCTTTATTCTGTATAGTATCTAATCTGGTGTGTAGAGTACGGTTTGTACATAGAAGACCAGATTATATATTCTTGTAGAATATAAGTTCGGTTCACAGTTTAGATAAAAATGGACAAACTATCGGTACGACTGTAGTACAGAATTTTTGTAGGCATGTCTTGATTACGGGAAACAGATAATAGCGTCGTCTATTCTTCTGACTCGTTGTGCTAGTACGCTTTGTGTGTATTGAGCATGACCACATTGAAATAATTAATTTTATACTGATTATATAAATTAATTCACACCCCAATATTATTATGAGTGCTTATACTTTTAATCCCAAAATAATTATTATTTGCGTATATGTAATATTCGTTATTTTGATTCATTATGAGTCATTTATTCTGTATAATATTTAATTTGGTGTGTAGAGTACGATTTGCACACAAAAGACCAGATTATAGGATCTTGTAGAATATAAGTTCGGTTCACAGTTTAGATGAAAATGAACAAATTATCGGTACGACTATACCACAGAATTTTAGTAAGTCTGTCTTGATTACGGAAAACAGATAATAGCATCGTCTATTATTCCGACTCGCTGTGCTAGTACATTTTGTGTATATTGAACAGAATCACATTACAGTAATTAATTTTATACTGACTATATAAATTAATTCACACCCCAAAATTATTATGAGTGCTTATGCTCTTAATCCTGAAATAATTATTATTTGCATATATTTAATATTCGTTATTTTGATTCATTAGATTGTGCGATCTTTTATGGGTCTATAGTCCCGGTGAGTTAGCGGTATTAATTGTATAGTGAATATTAATTATTAACGGAATTTACATCTCAATTGTTCGGGATTAACGATATCCCGTTAAGGAAGTTTATAAGTTTTGATCGGGCCAAACTCTGCAAGTGGATTTGATTATCCGGCGGTCAAATAAATTAAGTAGAATGGCTTAAAAAATTTCAAAGATGTCAATTAAATTAAATTGCCAATAATTAAATTTAATTGCCAGATATCGAAAATCTTAACGTGGAGAGATGAGTTAAACATTTAACAATAGGAGCTCAATACAAATTAGTCTTGAGATTATGGTTAAGAGTGCAATTATAGTTCTTTAGTTGTGTGAACTGTAATTTAGTGTTTTATAAAAATTACAGAAACTGTTGGATGAGTATCTAGGTTACACTAGAAGTTTATATTATAATTACTCCACAGGTCCATACTGTACCCCTATAAATATGCAAATAGGCTGAACCAAAATCATAAGTTGTCTTTCAAGATTATGGTTGTCTAGGTTTTCGGAGGACCCTAACTCACACTACGTTCGGGAATCGCATGGAGAATACAGTAGAAACTCTTACCAGAGCTTTAACTCGGGAAATCAAAATTTGTAGTTAAAGAATCGACCAAAGATATTTATCTGAATTAACTTTGGTGGCACGGGTTTTATTTTTAATCGTTAGATATCAAAAAGTTTTCATTTAGAGCCTATTTCAACGATTATCCGTCCAGTTTTTATTTTTTTTAAATCGTTTATAAATCAATGATCTTGGCAGTTTGCATCCAACAATTAGTATCAGAGTCATTTTGATTTTTGTTTACGTTTATCGAGGGACCAGGTAAATTTAGAAATGTGTTAACTTTGTTTTGTATGCGTTTTAATTCTGATTTTATGATCATTATTATATTCATATTTGATTAAATGATTTGAATGATAATTTAATTATTTTTTAATCACGAGAGTTGATCGTAGCAGTTTAAGCTTTTTTATATCGATTGTGAGCCTACGGGATGAAGATTTTTTATGCAAAATTTTTTTTATATTTTTAAATATTATTTAGAATATTTAAGAACATATTTGAATATCCAATAACACGAAAAATAGGTGGCGGCATAACTAGCAGCACCGACGGTAGTTTTGGGTGTTTCAGGCCACGGATGCGGTGGTTTTCAACGATTTTGAAATAGATTTTTCCAGTAAGTTTTTTTAGATTTTATGTATTAAAAACAGTACCAAAAAATGTCCAAAAATCAACAACAAAAAATTTGAGAAAAAATAGCACCAGCGGCGGCAGTTAAGATATATTTTTCTATGTTTTTTGCAATATTTTTGGAATTAGTTTTAAGCAATTTTTAGGCCTGAAATAGCAGTAAATAGTACCTTAAAAATAGTCCAAAACAATAAAAAAAAATATCAGAGCAAAAACAACTGCAAAATAGGCGACTATAGGCGGCAGAATCTGACGGTGGCACCAGGCTGTTTCGGGGCTATTTTCGAGGCTTTCTGAAATTGTTTTCAAGGCATTCCTCAAGACAACATGTTGCTGGATATCAGTGCTAAAAATAGAAAGAAACGAAAACCAAAATTATCACGGAAAAAGCCCAAACGAACAGAAGCACAGGTTGGGCGGTAGGGCTATTTCAGCATCCATTGAAAGCTATTTTTTCAGCTTTTTTTTAGCCGGAGTTTTTACAAAAAAAATAGTATTTTTCGAGAGCTATTTTAAAAAAAACGGCGACAAGAACAGTGTGGCATTGGGATTTGGGGGTTAAAAATAAGAGAATTCAAAAATATTTTGAAAAATATTTTAAACATCTTGAAAACTAAATTTTGAAAACCCCTTTTGTTGAAAATAGAGTTGCCACTTAATTTTTGAGAAAAATTAAGAAAATCAAAACTGGCTACTGATCTTGAAAACGTTAGCCAGAGAAAAAAGGTTCTTAGGCTAAAGTACAAATCAGGGAAGGTGTTAGGCACACCGTTCGTCCAACCGTAAGGTTGGCCTCTACTAATCATCATTGATTCTTTAATATAATTTCTCAAATTTATATAAATAAAAAAAATTAGAGTAAAGAGAGAACATCCAAAATCCAGTATAAAAAAAATACATAAAATATGTACATAACACTCCAAAACAAATAAGTATCAAAAGAAAAACTCTAAATCCTACAACATGCAATTTCTATCTAAATGATACATGAAGCATACCCACATGTAATTTCATAAAAATTAATTAAATTAGCATGGTTTAAATGAATAGACTAAATATGTTAAAATAACCTAAGCATGATTTGATACAAAATGAATTAAACTACTGTAAACATGCATTTAAAGAAAATAACCAAAATATGTATAATATTCATTTAGAAAAAAAATATGAACATGATATGTACTAAAAATAAAAGATGTACAAAAATTCTATATTTTAAAAGAAGGAAAGTCTACTAACAAAAATAAGTGTGCTTTAACAAAAGAGGGTTTAAAGATTTTAAAAAAATAAAAAAAAAATTTATACTAAGAATAAGAAAACTAGAAAATATTTATTGAACTAATGAGAAGAAAAGCTAACTATTTAAATTTTAAAAGTGATAAAAAAAAATAAGGAGAAAGAAAAATAAAATGAAAGAAAATTATATTTAAAGAATGAGAATTAAATTAAAAGACTTTTTTATGATTTTTAGGATTAATGAAAATAAAAGAAAAAAGAGGATGAAATAAAGTTATAAGTAAATAAAACTAAAAAAAAAAATGAAGAAGGAATTTTATAAGAAAAATAAATACTAACGTTAAAGAAAAGAAAACACTAATAAAAATAAAAATAAATTAGTATTCAGTGAAAAGAAAAAAAAATTAGACATTATAAAGAAATTTAAAACTAGTAATGAGAAGAAAATGTTAAAGAAAGAAATTATACTAACCTAAAATAGAAGAAAAAAAAAATAAAAAATAAATGTTAGTAAAGGAGTATTAAACTAATATTATAAGAAAAAAAAAAGAAATTAGTACATTAAAAAAATTAAAACTACATTACAAAGAAAAGAAAAGAAAAAGAAATAAAATACTAAAAAGAAAAATTACACTACTATAAAAAAAAGAAATATAAAATAAAAAAATAAAGACTAATGAAGAACTATTGAATATTAAAGAGAAAAAAAATAAATGTTAAGAAATTAGACTAATGCTAGTAAGGGAAATTACAAAAAAAAAAAAAAAAAAAGACAATAGAATAAACTAATAAATGATATTAAACTAGCACTAGAAAAGTAAAAGAAATCAAAACGTAATTATTTAATTGTCAAATATGAATATAGTATTGGCAACTATATTCATATGTGTGTAAGTGCATTATGG
>JAOTRH010450685.1:0-64848 GCA_034768845.1 Heliamphora exappendiculata | reverse complement strand
TGATTCGAGATTTACAAGATTAAACTGAGGAAATGTAATAAATACAATGGTGAGCACATGTGAGTGTATGGTATTAATGAGAACTTTGTGTATATACAACGAACACCTTAGCTAATTGAATGGTGAACTGTAGTTCATATTGAAATTTGAATGGATAAATCCAATAGATGATGAAATATAGGAACTTATGGAATATGAAAAGGTTTATGGAAGTTTGTTTTGAATCATGATATCGAATTTAAAAGTGAGTTTCAACTTGATATCTATATACATGTTGGGTGTATACATTTTAAAATGACGTGATCTTGTTTGCATTAACTTTGTGTTGGTATTTGGTAACACCGAAAGAAAAGATGTGAATTATGAAAAATTGTATAAAGAAGTTTATGATGTATTTGTTTTGGAAGGAGAAATGGAATACTAAAGCAAAATGTGATTTGGAAATTAAATGAAAAATTTGAATTTGGAATTGAAATGATGTTTCATGGCAATGATTGGGAGAGGAACCATTTGTGGGTTGGACTCCCGGGTTGAGGAGAAAATAAATGTAATTAACGAATAATGAATCGTATGGATTGATGTGGATTAAGTTGGGGTTACACAGCTTCTCGGTGAAAGATCGAAAATATGCGCAAGATGGGGACCACATGCTCACGGATTAGCCCCCGAAATGTGGTGGTTGTGTCGTGATGAGCTATTGAGCGCCCCATTCCATAATGGCTTCGCGTAGCCTATTGGGGGCGAATGGGGCGATGTTTCTATAAGCTGCGTCCAACATTGGTTTGTTTGGTGTGATACAGTTTGTGAAAACCGGGTAATGAGTTAAAAAATGGAAATAATGTGAATGGAAATAATGTGAATGAAAGGAATGAGTTAAAAAGAGACATTCGTGTGTGTGGGTGTGTGTGTATAAGCGAAAAATGACTCGATGAAACTTATATTTGTTTTATCTTGGTTACACCATCACACCTCACAAATCATGCATTGCATTATTATTAGTCTTATCCAACGAGTTTCGGCTCAGGTTGTATGTACCCAATCTTTTACAGGGTTTAATAAAAGAAGAGTAAGCAAAAGCTCGGATCCTGAAGAATAGTTTGGAAGAAAGGAGCACTTTTATTTTGTAATCATATATATATATATATATATATATATATGTTTAGAACTCATGTATTCATTTCAAAGTTTTGTGTTGGAAAACTATGAGAATTGATTGGATGAATGTAAATTCTCAGCCGAATCTAGTAATATGCATATATGATTTAATGTTCATGGAAGTGAATGCAATGGTAATGAAATGATGCTGATGAGTTGTTATGTAATTTAATTATGTATAGTTGATAAATAGATTTAACTGTGATTGGGTATTGAGATCCAGGCGGTGCCTGAGTATAAAAATGTGATTTGAGTTTGACAGGAAAATTTGGGATAGTCCGAAAAACAGAGGAGACTCTGTCGAATTTTTTTTGAATTATACTTAGAATATTTTTTGAAGTGTTGGAAAAGAAAGTTCTAATCACAAAAAATTGATTTTTATAAAAAGGAGTCTCCTCAGTTATTCTATAAAATTAGGTTATCAAGTGGGATTCACGTGCCTTGGGTCAAGGTCGTGACAGAATGATATAAGAGCTCTAGGTTCGAATACCTACGAGCTATGGGTATTAGTATGTGATGGATGTGAATTGTTGTGAATTGTTGTGAATTGTTGGATTAACGTAGGCACCACTACACAGCATGGACGGTGTGATTGCATGGGTTTGCGAATGAATTATTTGCGTGTGCTATATGTTTATGTGGGTATGGAGGATGAACATGGGAAATGATGTGACTTTCCTTCGGGCGTCTGGTCAACTATTCTGAGGTTCGAAATAGAAAAGCGTTTGGCCGACGTTCTTTCTATGAGAAACCTAGATTAGTTACCCAGATTGGTGTGCCATTCTCTGTCACGCCCCAAAACCCGTGGTCACGTGAAAATTCACCAAACACCAATTTTATGAAAAATATTAGTTTTGATACATTTAAATCTGCCTGTTAAAACAAATGGAATACCCAACAAAAGGATCTCTCATAAATAAATAACATACAGATTCTACATGCATACGATATATCGCCTTATGGTGTATAAAACCTGCATTCAGGAACATGCATACCCAAAAAGGAAAACTATAAAAGTTTTCAGCCATCGCGGGCACCACCAGAGCTACTCCTCATGCACATCTTCACCTGAAAATAGTTTTACAGAAAATCTCACCAGTGAGCCGAAGCCCAATAGAAACATACTATAAAGCTGTAAAGCAGAAAATATGCAATCATATAGGGTGGGAGCTAAACTCAACCACCGAACCTAAAATGGTTTTTCACAAACCCCATGTTTTCTCATCAGACTACACAAATCTCCGAAAATGGTTTCATTTCATAAAACTCATGTTTTCATCCTTCAAACCAGGTATTGCAACTAATGCAAATGATCAACCACAGTTAAGGAAAAATAATAATCAAAACATTGTTCCCTCGCGGAATGTACCATCACGAAAAAGGTGATTTAATCCTATGTACCGATTCTGTCACACAGACAAAGGTAACAACTATAGACTCCTGTCCATTACCCTAGACCCCAGCCATTTAAGACTCGCTAGATAATGACAAGTTCTGTACGGAGCACCACGACGAATTACTTAATTTACGGGCGACAACCCGAGGGAACTAAGCACCCAACTGTCTCAATTTACGGGGACTAACCCGAAGGACCTGAGTACCTATGCTGTGCACGTTTTTGGATTTACACCGAGGGTAACTCGTGCCAAATACACGTCATCCCTGTACATCGAGATAATCATCTAAAAATCGAACCGTAGCTCAATTACGAAAACAGTTCACAAATATACATTATACATGTATATACAAATCCATCCATCAACATGGAGATCCAACAAAACATTTTTAAAAATGTTTTCCCCATTTCCAACAAAACGTTTTAAAACTAAGAATCAACCCCAAGAGTTAGCTCCAAACCTCCAAAACTTAATTTGTCGAGATTTTTCATAAAACTACCATTTTCACCGTTTTCAAGAACACCATTTGAAAACCCAATACCCACAAGTCATATCATGTAATAAACCAAGAAGAGCGTAAAACATGTTTTTTTATCCGAAACAAGGTTTAAACATAACACATGATATATAAGAATTTCAAACAGTTATACATTAAACATGTATAAAAGACCCAAAGGCCAACCGCCACATCACCTACCAACAAACTCCTAAGGAACAAGAAATTTGATAAAAAGTTTCATTAAGGATGAAAAATAAGCTTTTCCCAAACATTCGGTCAAAAACGGGTGAAAAATGATTAAGAGATTTTGATATACCCTCACTCTTGTGATCAGAACTTTTTCTACAAAAAGAATTTTATTGTGAGAGAGATACTATTGAAAAGAAGACTTCTGGGGCTTCAATTTGAACACAAAAATGACCCAATTCCGAGTTCGAATGAAAAAGATATGATCAAAAGAAAAAGAGCTACACAAACAGCAAAGGTGTCGACACAAACAGCAACAGAATGCACAACTCGAACAGAACAGAAAAGGTGTCGACACAAACAGAAAATGTGTCGACACCAATAGCAAAAGGTGTCGACACAAACAGAAAATGTGTCGATACAAAAGAACAGAGAGTTCACTATAATTAACTACTGAAGCGTCAAACACAAACAACATGAAAAGGGTCGATACAAACGGAAAGGTGTCGACACAAAAATCAGAGGGGTCGACACAAACAGAAAACGTGTCGACACAAAAAGCAAAATCTTCAAATTTTAGAATAGGCTTACAGGGTGATGACGGAAAGCAAACTCAAGGTACGAAAAAAGCTTCTCAGCCCCAAATTAAACCATCCAAACACCCCTTTAAAAACACACGAACATAAACAAGCCCGAAACAACAAAGATACACCGAAAGGAAAGCCTCAAACCAACTTTTCTCCAACCGAAATCAACCCAAAAGAGATTTTGAACCAAATCCAACTTTTCAAAAATAAATCAACTTTCCATAAATAAACCAACTTTTCATGCATTTTTAAACAGTAAAAATACATATAGTTGCACGCAGTGCCCTTTAAAGACAAAATAGTATAGGATCCTATCTTGTTGAGTTAAAAACTCGACGCCTCGAACTCCGTGAAAAATAAACCTCGTCGAAACGAAATTCCGTCAGGATGAACGCGTAGCCCTCGATGCCAATAGCAAGGATCCGCTACTCAATCGCCAGAAACAAAGCCCGGGCCCCAAGAAAATCTAAAGAGAAGGAAGAGGTTTTTGTTTGTTTGGAAAAGGAAACTTAGCCTCTAAGCTTTGGAAAATATCTCCACCAAAATATCTAAGGCTAGATATTCATAGGCCATGAAAATATCTTTTTTTTTTGAAAAAAAAACACCATCACACCACAACACCCAACGGTCCCGGTTTTCAACCAAACACGAATTTCTAAGCTTGAACATGCATAAAAGCACATAAATATGTTATTGTAAAAACAATAAACTACACGTCAAAACATTGCAAAAATTAAAAAGGGTCAGGGTCTTACAACTCTCTCTCTCTTAAAGGAATTTTGTCCCCGAAATTCAACACTGAAACTCATGCCAACACCAGCTCGTCAACCATTAATAATCTATTATGCAAACCCAGCAACACTATATAACATAAAAAAAAATGTCCCAGCAACTGAAACCCCCAAAACTGTTGTCACACAAGGTGAACACAACTTTATGAATCAACTTCCATGCTGACTACTCGCACGGGCAAGTTCCATTAACATTGCTTTCATCCATGAAACATCCATAAAATGTCGGATCAAGATCCAACTCTTGCTGCCAAACCTCGAAACCTAACTCTCGCTGAGCACATACCACTCCGGCGACAAACGCATCACACGAGACCAATCTACCATGGTACTTGATTCCAAACACTCTCTACTACTGGACAAAGAGACTATCACCCTCGTTCTCACTGCCACATACCGGCTTGATCATATCTCACAATGCACACCAAGGACTATCTCCACGAGTCCAAACACATGACGACGAAACTTGATGTCGGTCACATGAAGTCACATACTACACGCACAAACTCTACTCAAGTCCTAACGATCACCGACTTTGATACCACATCATTACTTTGTTGATGCTAACAACGCCACCACGTAGCTGACACGACGCCCATCCACGATCATAACACAAACATCCAACTCCAGGAAGAAGCTCACTTAACTCACCTGGAATACCAAAGAACTCATTGCATCTCAACCTTTGTCTCACCTGAAGAAACACTAGATGATACACCATTGTCAGGGACAAGGTTCCACACCACCAAAAACTAATTCGGCATCACAGCCATAAGGTCACCTAATCCTAATGGGTCACTCGACCAAACACGCCATGCAAACGGAACATCTCATAGGTATCCAACAACCAACACCATCCCAATCATGTCTCCCATGCCACAGCAAGTCACTACACATCTCAGCACCTCGCTATCTAATCACTATTACCAAGACTTCTCCAACATCATACTCTTAGGACCACCATCTATACAAACAACCGTTATGCCAAAGCACAACACTTACCAC
This sequence comes from Heliamphora exappendiculata, assembly GCA_034768845.1. Taxonomy (NCBI): domain Eukaryota; kingdom Viridiplantae; phylum Streptophyta; class Magnoliopsida; order Ericales; family Sarraceniaceae; genus Heliamphora; species Heliamphora exappendiculata. The sequence goes on along the minus strand of JAOTRH010450685.1, from coordinate 59,228 downwards.
AGTCGATAGCCACTCCTCAACTCCAAGAACTCTACGCAGTTCCAAGTCCTTAAACAGAGCAAAAGGTTAGACTCACAAAAGTCTACCAAAAATCCACCATACGCATATCACAGCTGCACTGTTCCAACAAAAATTTTGCTCTACCATGAGCTAGAAACACAACCATACACACATGCAACGATTAACGATCCTCAACTGATCACTGCAAAGGAACTCTGTGTATCGACACCGACGCCCTTATCAACTAACATCTCTAGACTAACAACTCGACCTCACAGGGAACACAACACTACTAGTTTAACCATCCGTTGAAACCATACTGATTAGGTTTTTCACAACCAATCAGATGTACCACATTCATACGTACTTTTTTTACGATATTTCACCGTGGAAAAATACCAACCCCATAATGCAATTCTTTACGGTCTTTAACCGCGGAAGCAATCGGATCCCAAGTCACACACAGATGTTTAACACCCAAAAAGCATGAAGAATCCATCTTTCAATCACTCGATCCTAGTGATACATGTCCCTGAGTCGCAACTCCAAGGGTCACAACACAGATACAAATCCACTGAGATTCCACAGTCTCAGGACACAACCAAAACCTGAACCAATCAAAACTTGACATCTCTGTCCACCTGAGATGAAACAACCCGCAAATAACATGCACCAGACAATCGTCTACAAGAACTCTCTCTCTCCTTCCATCCAAAGGAAAGAAAAAGGCCAACAAGAAACCATGGCCAAACCTCAACATACTACCGGCGTACTCTCAGTACTCCTCAACACTTACCCTCTAAAGAACTCTGAAAATCCTACCTCAAGGCTATATCGATTATAGTCACACAACTGCCGTCAATTCCAATCACAATACTTAGATCATCAGCTACACCAAACTCTCAATGCTTAGAACTTATTCACACACATTAACACCATCCATCCGCATAGCTGGTACAACACATACCATTACACCCAAAACCTCACTTCGCAAGGTTGCGCTACACAACTTAACTCCTACTAGGCACACCACGATCACGTCACGGTCACTCCGAGTAAGGGAAACCCGATCCAGCGACCCCTCATCCAGAGTTACTAATAACTCCCACAACCATGTAGACACCTTCCGCACTTCCGCTCTCAAAATACAACTCAACCACAGGCATCGTCCCTACGATTTCTCACCTATCATCCCAGGCTGGCCAAATCACACGGTATACTGTTGAACCTTATCACTCCACACTTCGTTTCCATGGGCGAACAACGTACCCATCTCTGAACCTAAGGTGGAACATAAACAACTTCTCGGCATATCACACTCGGGATACATCTTCTCAGCACAAAGCCAACCACACTGTCGAACTTGCTGATGATCCTTTCGAACCTCATGCACCCGGTATGGTTCCCAAACACGATCTCCAAATCACTAGGATCTCGACCAAACCACGAACCTGCATTCCTGTAGGAATCTCATGGAATTGATACTCGTCGCAGGAATCCCTACACATTCCCATACGACTTCAACCCATGCTCTTCCCAGCATATCTACAACCCATACTCATTCCCACATCATTGGGCTCACTCACTCGGAACTCAATGCTCAAACCTCAAAGAGGTATACAATGTCCAAGGTCATTAGAACTACTCTGACTACCAACAACATCCTCAGATGCTACTCTAGCTACCGTCAACATCCTGCTGACCACCATCAACATCCTAACTACCAGGGGATATCTCCAGAACCACTCACGTTCTGTTATCTCTACAAACACCCGACCAAGGATTACTACACTCCCATCCACTATGTTCCCATCCATACTTCATCTTGAGTACACGACTCATGACATAGCATGGCTCACGACGTACCTAATCCATCACACGGCCGAAATCACCTGCATCAAAAGGCTATCCTTATAACTTTCGATAACTTACTCTTAAGTGAAGCCAGCTACCCCAGCCAAAGCCATCAACCAAGCTTTGACTATACTTGAACAAAAGTCTGCTCAAACCCTCAACGGTTTGCCAATCGAAGCCAACCTCACACAGCTAAACCTAACTCACTGAGGAGTTCCACAACATACCAGGCGATCAACGCTCAACCCATACCGTACCTTTGCAACTGATAACAACCGAGTCGCACATAACCAAACCCAAACCACGGTCTCGCCGTCTCTAAAGGGTGTACAGGTTATAAAGAAACAAAACATGAAACACAACAACCTAAAGTCGATCTATCATGTTACCTCTACCACATACCACATAATCATGCTAACACATAGCCACAAAGATTATGCAGACACAACACTGATACCAAGGAGAACCGATAAGAATAACGCGTCACTTTGGATAACCTACCCAGATTCCTTGCTAGAAGACACGTCCGCAAAATGCGTTTCTAACTTGGCTCTTAAGTTTGTTAATCCAAACGCCCGAAGACAAGACTAATCATTCCTAAGGTCCAACCTCCATGCTCACATATTCACGACATCGACATGCTCATGTTTCAAATATAGACAATCAAGCACACACACACATTCTCACAAGGTGATGCACCCTCTTCCCATGGCTTATAGCTATTCGAACCAAGAGCTCTGATACCAAGTTGTCACACCCCAAAACCTGGGGTCACGTGAAAATCCACCAAACACCAATTTTATAAAAAATATAGGTTTTCATACATTTAAATGCGCCTATTAAAACCAATGGAATACCCAACAAAATGATCTCTCATAAATAAATAACATACAGATCCTACATGCATACGATATATTGTCTTATGGCGTACAAAACCTGCCTTCAAGAACAGGTATACTCAAAAAGAAAAACTATAAAAGTCTTCCGCCACCGCGGGCACCACTAGAGCTACTCCTCATGCACATCATCACCTGAAAATAGTTTTACAAAAAATTCCACAAGTGAGCCGAAGCCCAATAGAAACAGACTATAAAGCTGTAAAGAAGAAAATATGCAATCAAATAGGGTGGAAGCTAAACTCAACCACCGAACCTAAAATGGTTATCCACAAACCCCAAGTTTTTCGAGTAGACTACACAAGTCTCCCAAAATGGTTTTATTTCATAAAACCCATGTTTTCATCCTTCAAACAAGGTATTGCAACTAATACAAATGATCAACCACATTTAAGGAAAAACAATAATCAAAACATTGTTCCCTCGCAGAATGTACCATCGCGAAAAACGGTGATTTATTCCTATGTACCGACTCTGTCACACAGACAAAGGTAACAACTATAGACTCCTGTCCATTACCATAGACCCTAGCCATTTAAGACTCGCTAGATAATGACAAGTTCTATACGGAGCACCACGACGAATCACTTAATTTATGGGCGACAACCCGAGGGAACTAAGCACCCAACTGTCTCAATTTACGGGGACTAACCCGAAGGACCTGAGTACCTACGCTGCGTACATTTTTGGACTACACCGAGAGCAACTCGTGCCAAATACACGTTATCCCAATACATTTAGATAATCATCTAAAAACTGAACTGTAGCTCAATTACCAAAATATTTCACAAATATACATTATACATGTATATACAGATCCATCCATCAACATGGAGATCAAACAAAACATTTTAAAAAATATTTTCTCCATTTCCAACAAAAGGTTTCAAAATTGAGACTCAACCCCAAGGGTTAGCTCCAAACCTCCAAAACATGATTTGTCGAGATTTTTCATAAAACCACCATTTCCATAGTTTTTAAGAACACCATTTGAAAACCCAACACCCACAAGTCATATAATGTAATAAATCAAGAAGAGCGTAAAGCATGCTTTTTATCCGAAATAAGGTTTAAACATAACACATGATATATAAGCATTTCAAACAGTTATACATTAAACTTGTATAAAAGACCCAAAGGCCAACCGCTACATCATCCACCAACAAACTCCCAAGTAACAACAAATTTGATTGAAAGTTCCATTAAGGATGAAAAATAAACTTTTCCTAAACATTCGGTCAAAAATGGGTGAAAAACGGTTAAGAGATTTTGACATACCCTCACTCTTTTGATCAGAATTTTTTCTCCAAAAAGAATTTTATTGTGAGAGAGGTACCATTGAAAAGAAGACTTCCGGGGCTTCAATTTGAACACAAACACGACCCAATTTTGAGTCCGAATGAAAAGATATGACCAAAAGAAAAGGGTTCCACAACCAGTGAAGGTGTCGACACAAACAGAAAAAGGTGTCAACACAAATAGCGGAGGTGTCGACACAAACGGAAAAGGTGTCGACAGAAACAGCAACAGAATGCATAACTCCAATAGAAGGGAAAATGTGTTGACATAAACAAAAAATGTGTCGACACCAACAGCAAAAGGTGTCGACACAAACAGAAAATGTGTTGACACAAAAGAACAGAGAGTTCACTGTAATTAACTACTGAAGCGTCAAACACAAACAACATGAAAAGGGTCGACAAAAACGAAAAGATGTCGACACAAACATCAGAGGGGTCGACACAAACAGAAAATGCGTTGACACAAACAGAAAAATCTTTAAATTTCAGAACAGGCTACAGGGTGATGGTAAAAATCAAACTCAAGCTACGAAAAAAGCTTCTCAGCCCCAAATTAAACCATCCAAACACCCCTTTAACAACCCACGGACATACACAAGCCTAAAACAACAAAGATATACCAAAAGAAAAGCCTCAAACCCCTGTTCAGTCGACTGAACTAGAAAATCTCGATCCAGTCGATTGGGCCAACCCCTCCAGTAGATCGAACTGTTGGGCAGTGTGTTTTTCCACATAAAAACCGGTTTTTCAGCCCAAACGCTAGCCAAACAAGTCTTAATAGAACCCGAACACGCGCCAAGGGTGTACTTAAAACCTTCCGGAGGTTCTGAGATAACGCCAATGGTGTACTTAAAACCTTTCAGAGGTTTCGAGATAATTCAAACACTTAATCATTCCAAATTGAATCGGGTCGGGGTCTCACAACTCTCCCCCTCTTAAAGGAATTTCATTCCCAAAATTCAACACTGAAACTCAAACTAATATCTGTCCCGCAACCATCAACAACCTCTGATGCAAACCCAATGATACTTCAGAATAGCAGAAAAGCCCAGCAACAGAAATTCCAAACCTGCCGTCACACGAGGTAAACACAACAAGAAAAAGCAACCCCCACACAAACTGCGCGCACGGGCAAGTCTTACTGACATCACTGTCATCCAGGAAACATCTTTGAAACACCGAATCAAGATTCAACTCATACCAGCAAACGTCGAACCATAACTCTCATCGAACACAACTACTCCAGCGACAAACGCAAAGCAAGAGACCAATTCACCACGGTACTTGATCTCAAACATACTCTATGCTCGAACACAGAGACTATCACCCTCGTCTTCACTGTCACATACTGGCTCAATCACACCTCACAATACACACCAAGGACTATCTCCACAAGTCCAAACACACGACGTCAAACTCCAACATCGGTCACAAGAAGTCAGACACCCCGCGCACAAGCTGCACTAACTTTGATACCACATCATCACCCTACAGATGCCAACATCTCCATTACTGAAGCTATCATGACACCGATCTACAAGCAACAACATAATACCCAATTCCATAGAGAAGCTCACTTAACTAACCAAGAATACCAAAGAACAAATCTCATCAAGCCTTCAAACCTTCGCCTGCTATCCGATCTTCCATCACGAACTATTGTTCTCACTCAGGAGAAACGCTAGGTGGCACACCATTGTCCCAGATGAGGTTCCACACAACTGAAAACCAATCTGATTTTATAGCCACAAGGTCACCTCAAATCAAACAAGGTTACCGTCATCTGACAATGCAAACCCAATGCAAAACACATACAGCAATCCTCTAAGTCCATAATAGTAGATAATCGAACCCAAGATTTTTTTGTTAAGTAACCAACCCAGACTAGCGTCTTACACTTAACACTTTCCTCACACCAGAATTTATCAAGGCCCTTCTATTCCCAACCAAACAATCGCGTCGGTTCGAACAGGCCATGCCGACCAAGGCTTCCCAAACATCGAATCCTTGTTGACTCATACCGTATCATACTCTCGGAATCACTATCCCAACAAAGGTTATGCCAAAACACAACACTTACTTCAGCCAATGATCACTCCTCGACTCTAAGATCTCTGAACAGTTCAAAATCCCAAACAAAGCATGAATCCAGACCCATAAAAGTCCACCAGAAACCTGCCAAGTGAATACTACAGCCACACGGTTTTGTTAGGATTCCCACTCTACCAAGAGCTAGAGGTACAACCATATGTTCACAACGGTTAATGATCCACAACTAATCACTACAAAAGAACTCTGCGTTTCAATGCCAACTCCCTTATCAACAAGGACAAGCACACACATTCTTGGTCTACTGACTCGACCTCACAAAAAATACAATCCAAACGGTTCAACCATCATCCAAAACGAGCCACACCGACTAGATTACCACGACTTATCATGTTTACCACACTCACACGTACTCCTTTACGGTCTTCCACCATGGGAGGAATACAAACCCCATCATGCAATTCTTTACGGTTCCCAACCGTGGGAGCAATCGGATCCCAGGTCACATATAGAGACATTCAGATGCAGAGCGTCTCACACCACGCGTCGAAGCCACGAAGAATCCATCTTATAATAACGCAATCACGATGACACAAGTCCCTGAGTCACAACTCCAAGGGTCACACACGTGTATAGATCTATTGAGATTCTATAATCTTAGAACACAACCAAAACCTGAACCAATCAAGAACCTGGCATCCTCATCCAATCGAGATGAAACAACTCGCACCAGACAATCGTCTACAAGAAAGCTCTCTCTCTCCTTCCATCCAAAGGAAAGAAAAGGGCCAACAAGAAACCATGACCTAACCTCAGCGTACTGGAGTACTCCTCAACACTTAGCCTCTAAGAACTCTGTAAGTCCTACCTCGAGGCCATATTGACTATAGTCACACAGCTGCCGTCAACCACGATCACGATACTTAGATCATCCACTACACCAAGCTCTCGACGCTCAAACCTCATTCACACGCGTGAACACCAGCTATCCGTATACCTGGTACAACACTTACCATTGCACCCAAGACCTCACTCCACAAGGTTGCGCTTACTCACCTAACTCCTGCTAGGCAAACCATGATCACATCACAGCCTCGAGCTCATGGTTCAAGGCACAGCGTCAAACAAAGGGAACCCAATTCTGAGACCTTTCATTTAGAGTTACTAATAACTTCCCACAACCATGCAGACACCTTTCGCACTTTTGCTCTCAAAGCATACATCGATCACAGGCATTGTACCCTACAATTTCTCACCCATCACCCCAGGCCAGCCAAACCACACGGTACATTGCTGAACCTTATAACTCCACACTTCGTTCCCATGGGCAAATAACATACCCATTTCTGAACCTAAGGTGGAACACAAACAACCTCCAAACATATCATACCCATGATACGTCATCTCAGCACTAAGCCAACCACACAAACCTTGCACGGCTTCCAAACATGATCTCCTAATCACTAGGATATTGACAAACCACATACCTGCATTCCCATAGGAATATCATAGAACCAATACTTGTCACAGGGACCCTTACACATTCCCATACAGTTGTAACCTGTGCTCTTCCCAGTAAAATTGCAACTCATACTCATTCCCACATCCTTGAGCTCATGCAATCGTAACTCAAGTCTCAAACCTCAAGGGGGTATACAATGTCCAAGGTTATCAGAACTACTCTGACTACCTACAACATCCTCAGATGCTACGCTGACTACCGTCAACATCCTGTTGATTACCATCACCCTTCTACTGTCAGGGATATTCCCAGAACCATTCATGTCTTGTTGTCTCAGTATATACCTGGTCAAGGATTACTATGCTCTCATCCACTATGTTCCTGTCTATACCCCATCCTGAGTACACAGCTCATGACATAGCATGGCTCACGACGTATCTAATCCATCACACGGCCAAAATCACGTATATCAAAACCCCAAAAGAGATTACCATGCTCCTTAGATCTTCCACCAATCTAATCATAATGAGTGATTCTTGGGGTCTCTGATACCTCATCACCCGAATATAACTGTAACTCTCGAGAGGAGTCAGGTACCCAAGTCAAAGCCATCCACCATACTTCGACTATACCTAAACAAAACTCTGCTCAAACAATCAACAGTTTGCCAATTGAGGCCAACCTCACACAGCTGAACCAACTCACTGATGAGTTCCACAACATACCCAGCGATTGATGCTCAACCCATAACCCTGTCTCTGCAACAATTACTGTAACCACTGCAATTGAGTCGCACATCCAAGACCTAAACCACGGTCTCGTCGTCTCTAAGGGTGTACAGGTCATATATGAAGAAAGCATGAAACACGACAACCTAAGGTCGATCTATCATGTTACTTCTACCACATACCACATAGTTATGCTAACACATAGCCATGAAGATCATGCAGACACAACACCGATACCGAGGAGAATCGATAAGAATGACGCATCACTTTGGATAACGTACTTAGATTTCCTGCTAGAAATCACGTCCATGAAACACGTTTCTAACTTAGCTCCCAAGTTTGTTAGTTCAAACGCCCGAAGGCAAGACTAATCAATCCTAATGTCCAACCTCCATGCTCACATATACACAACATCAACATACTCATATTCCAAACACAGGCAACCCAGCACACACACATCCTCACAAGGTGATGCACCCTCCTCCCATGGCTCATAGGTGTTCAAACCCAGAGCATTGATACCAAGTTGTCACACCCCAAACTCTGGGTCATACGAAAAGCCACAGAACAACCACCAAATTGCCCAAACACAAACAGATGGAAAACCCTAAAACCCAAACAAGGCTAAAACCTTTATAAAAATACACTACTGAGGGTTTAGTTGATTTAAAAGAGTAGCCAAAAGACTACAGTTACAGCCCACAAGCCAAGCTTTTTTAAAGAAACAAAATACATGTTTTAAACAAGAAAATCTTTAGTTTTAAAAGAAGCTTAGGCAGTTCCCAAAATCTACCTCGAAGCACAAGAGTTTATATGAAGGAAAAATAACTTGAAAACTCCATTTGTAAAACGTTGAACCCAACAATGAAAAACGTAGTAAGAAACTACGTAAAATAATAACCACCCCAAGGTTCTCTTGAAAGCATTAAAATATGCATGCATCCATAATAATAACATATGATTTACAACATGTTACAAATAAACATGAGACATATACAACATGTATAAACTACCTATCAAGACAAACAGAGGTCTTGACATCAACCACCTTCGGGCTCCACCAGGTCAACCTATAGGACCACGCTTACCTGAAAAAGTTTTACAGCAAAATCCCACACCGCGAGTCGAATCCCAATAGAAATAGACGATAAAGTTGTAAAGCAGGTTATGCAATCATAAGCATACAAGCTCAATCACAGGAGCTAAAAAGATTTTACATCATAAAACCCCACGTTTTCCCATCAAACTCCCAAAACAGTTATCCCTTCACAACCAAGCATTTAAATAATGCAAAACCACAGTTTACAGTTGAAGGAAAAAAGTAACCAAAATGTCATTTTCCCACTTGGATCACACATCGAGGAAAAATAAAAGATATTTTCCACCCGAAACACACATAGCCGAGGAAAATAAAATAATATGCTCCACTCGGGTTACACCACCGAGGAGAAAGAGTAAAACAGATCCACTCAGAACACGCAGCCGAGGATCAAGCAAATGAATCCTATGTACCGACTCCACCACAAAGGGACAGCGGTAGCAACTATAGATCCTTGTCCATTATCTAATCCCTATACATCATGGGACCGGTTAGATAAACACAAGTTCTATACGGACCACCATGACGTAAATGCTGACTTTACGGGCCTGACAACCCGAGGGACAAAAGCACCCAACCGACCTTCTTTACGGGAATTACCCCAAAGGATAACAAAGGTACCTACTCTGCGCACGTTTCTGGACTTTCATCGAGGGCAACTCGTGCCAAATACCCATCATCCAGGCACATCTACGAATCATTTAAAAACTGAACCGTAGCTCAACTACGAAAAACATTTTCATAAAATACATTATACATGCATTTAGATCCATCCATCAACATGGAGATTAAACCAAAAATATTTTCAAAATATTTTTTCCTATTTTTAACAAAACGTTTCAAAACTGAGCCTCAACCCTAAGGGTTAGCTCCAAACCTCCAAAACATAAAATGTTGAGATTTTTTAGAAAACTATCGTTTTTCAACAAAAATCACAATTTTTCACTATTTTCAAGAACATCCTTTGAAAATCATAAAATCACACGTCATACGATGTAATAAACTAAAAAAAGCAAAAAATATGCTTTTTACTAAAAAACTAAGGTTTAAACATAAATATGACATTTCATGCATTTTCTACCCAGTAAAAACATATATAATTACATAAAACACCCTTATACAGCAATAGGGTCTAGAATCCACCTCGAAGAGTCAAAACTCGAAGCCTTAAAAACTGAACCTTGTCGAAACGAGAATTGTCCTGATATATACGAAGCCCCCGGCACCAACATCGAGGATCCACTATTAGATTGCTGAAAACTGAGCCCCAGGGCCTCAGAAATCTAGAGAGAAGGCAGAGAGAACTGAAACATAGCTTAGAAGTAATATTTTCCAAAATATCTCCAAGCCTGATATTTATAGAAAAATACCAAAATTCTCAGTTCAGTCGACTGGACCCCCAGTTTAGTCGACTGAACAGCCTACTAGAAACATAAAAAATGTCCACCGCCACGATCCAGTCGACTGAACACCCTAGTTCAGTCGACCGAACTAAATTTTTTTGGTCCAATCGACTAGGTCAACCCCTAAAGTCGACCGAACTACTGGGCAATGTGTTTTTCCACATAAAAACTAGTTTGTCAGCCCAAACGCTAGCCAAACAAGCCTTAACAGAACCCGAACACGCGTCAAGGGTGTACTTAAAACCTTCCGGAGGTTCCAAGATAATTCGAACACTTAATCATTCCAAAATGAATCAAGTCGGGGTCTCACAACATGAATATCATCTATGAATGGTTTATGTTTCAAAGTCATAGAATTGCATGTGTATACGTGTTTTACACTTTCCCGAGTTTGGTTGAGACCTATTTAGTTGAGCCTTGTGTTGAAAAACCTATTTTGCGTCAAAAAATAGTTTTCCTAACAGTTCAGTCGATTGGACTGGTGTCTCTAGTCGACTGGATCGTCTGTTAGTGGGTTCAGTCGACTGGGCTGAGCCATCCAGTTAACTGAGGCGTGGCGGTGGAAGAGTTCTAGTGTTTTGGACTACCTTTAGTCGATTGAGTTGGACCCTTCAGTCGACCGAACGACCCTTCAGCTCACTGGATCAGTTGACTGGGTACCCTTTTTGCCAAGCCTATAAATATTCTTGGGGGCTGTTTCGTTTGGGAAAACTTATTTTCTTCCCTTCTCTCTACCTTCTCTCTATATTTTTGGGTTGCTTGAGCCTAGTTTTCGACGATTAACTTATGGATCCTTACTATTCACGCTACTAGCTTCGTATTCATCCGAATAGATTCTCGTTTTGACGAGGTTTGGTTTTTGAGGCTTCAAGTTTTAACTCATCGAGGTAGGATTCTAGATTCTACTATTGTTAAAAGGTGTTACATGCAATTATATGTGTTTTCACCAGGTAGAAAATGCATCAAATGCCATATTTATGTTTAAATCTTGTTTTTTGGGTAAAAAGCATGTTTTTCACTTTTCTTGGTTTATTACATCATATGACTTGTGGATGTATGGTTTTAAAAGGTGATTTTGAAAACGGTGGATTTTATGAAAATCTCGACACTTTGTGTTTTGGAGGTTTGAGGCTAACCTTCGGGGTTGAGTTATCATTTAAGGGTTTATGTTTTAGAGAGAAAACATGGATTTTAACTTGTATATACATGTATATACAACATGATCATGTGTGAGTTAGTTATGCGTTGGCATTTCATGGAGTTGATAATTGGAATGCGATAATGAGAAATTATGTGTTGACATTTATGATGCCATTTGAATTGAGAGAAAGAATGGAATGTTAAAATAAGATTTGATTGGAAATGAAAGGAGAAGTTGAAATGTAAAAATTGAAAAGAGGTATAATGAGAAAATATTTGGGGAGAGGAATCAATTGTGGGTTGGACTCTCGGACTTTTGTGAAAAATGAACAAATAATGAACCGTATAGATTAATGTGAATTATGTTAGCTTGGCGGGTTTGCGGTGAAAGACCGAAAACTTGCGCAAGATGGGGACCACGTGCCCACAGGTTAGCCCCCGAAACGTGGTGTTGTATCGTGGTGAGTTATAGAGCTATCTATTAACCAATGGCTTCGCGTAGCCTATTGGGATAATAGGGAGGAGTTTCTATAAGCTGCACCCGGTATCGGTTCATTAATTATGATAAATTAATTGTGATACGATTTTTGTGATAAATCGAATAATAAAAATGTGATTTGGTTTTTGGTGAAGAACTGAGAAACGAGAATAAAAGTGAAAGAAAGGAATATGTTGAAAACGGCTTAATGAATGAATAACTTGACGTGCGTAGGTGTGTGTGTGAAAATAAATAACAAATTTATGGAATGTATATTTTTATTCCGGTTGCACCAATCACACCTCACAAATCATGCATTACATCTGAGTTAATCTATATCTTACGAGCTTCGGCTCCTGTATGTTTACCAAAACATTTCAGGTTTTGAAGACCAGGGATGATACCATGGGCAAAGGATGCTTTGGGGAAGATTAGGGAAGACTTTGTGTTTATTTATATTTTTGCATTATGGTTGTACATAAACAAAAATGGAGAACTGTAATCAAAGATATTATGATTGCAGATGAATTTTTTTTTGAGATTTAAAGCCTATGTTGTAAAATTTACATGTGCAAGGACATAGTTGTTTCTAGAGAAGTTCTTATATAATTAGAACTTAAATTCGGTGGTAATCAAAAGTCGTAAATGATGATCCTTAGGAGAAAGGTTTGGGGTTGGTTCACAGGTCCCTAAGGTTCAGGTCGTGATAGAATGGTATCAGAGCTCTAGGTTCGAATACCCAGGAGCCGTGAGGAGTAATCATGACCATAGTATGTGACCTGCTTGACGAGGTTAGGCACCATCACACGGCATGAGTTGTGTGCTTGCATGGGTTTGCAATTGAATTGTGTTGTGCGTGCTATGTGTTTATATGAGCATGGAGGGTTAAGTCTTAGGGTGATGTAGCATGCCATATGGTGTCCGATCAACTACTTTGGGGTTCAAAATAGAAAAGCATTTGGCCGACGTTCTTTCTATGAGAAATCTGAATTAGTTGCCCAGATTATCGCGTTACTCTAGGGCTTTCCCTCGGTATGTGAAAATTTGTTAGTGTGATGTGACTAGGTGCTAAGTTTTGGGTAGCTTGACTTTAAGAGGTTAGATTGAGCTTGACCTAGTTGGGTATCATGATATCCTTGTTGTAGGGATTATGCTCGTGGGGCTAGGATGAGGTGTGATCTGGACAGTGGTATGAGTGGTGGAATTACAATCCAGTGGTCAATGATTATAGTGGGTGTAAGCTCAAGAGATGAGCAATGACTGATCAGAGTATGTCGTATTTATGTGAGTCAAAGGTGATCGTAGTTAGTTATTCGTTATGTGTTGAGTTGCCAGTGGTTTGACAAACAAGTAGGGTAGATTGTTTGAAACCCCTTGGAGGTTGTTAATTATGGATGGACATGAGGTGTGGTTTTAGGCGCATTGAGGATTATGTACGCCATGAGCCATATTATGTCTTGAGCCGTGCTGTGTCATGAGCCGTGCACCCCGAGATTGGGTATGGACGGGAGCATAGTGGACGGGAGTGTAATAATCTCCGGCCTAAAGTATGTTAGAAAGTCTGTGCTTAGGTATGTGGTTGGGAGTGTCCCTTACACTGAGGGGTGTTGCTAATAACCACCGTGGTATTTTGTGATTTTGAAGGACAGATTGATGACCCTTGTATTTTTTTTATGGTGTGATGCTGAGTTGTGTTTCTTGATAAAAGTTAAAAGCGTATGTGGAAAAAGTATATGGAATGAAGATGATATCGATGGGTTAGTTGTTGAGTGATGTGCGTGTACGTAAGAGGAGATGTACATTGATGGTTATTGTGATGTACATTGAAGGACATATTGATGACCCTTGTATTTTTTTTATGGTGTGATGCTGAGTTGTGTTTTTTGATAAAAGTTAAAGGCATATGTGGAAAAAGTATATGGAATGAAGATGATATCGATGGGTTAGTTGTTGAGTGATGTGCGTGTGCGTAAGAGGAGATGTACATTGATGGTTATTGTGATGTGGTGAACGAAGATTTGAGGTCGTTTGGGAAGTTTCATGGAAAAGAGTTTTTCGACTTGGGTCGTTGTTCTCAAGATTAAGAGATTATGTGGAATACATAGTGTTTAGTAAGAATGTGAGTGTGTGAAGTTTGTGGAGCATAGTATAGACGTTGTTGGTGTGGCTGACTCGGTCGTCTTGGGATGACGTGTTGGTATGAGGAGCTCCCATAAGGGGATGATGCTAGTAATATGTGACATGGCGTAAGATCTAGACATGGTGACGTTATCTTACTCTTAGGGGCAAGGGATAGAATGGTGTTTTGTTTGAATTACTTGTAGTTGCTTTCATGTTCAGATAGCTGTGTGTCGGTGGTACCTGTATAATAACATAAAGGATAAGTGTTATCGGTTGAGCATTTTATGTTTTCTGGTGAGTGTACTGGAGTCGTGAGTTCGAAATGGTGGTGTGAGTTTTGCCTACTTGCCTGATTGTTATGTGCCTATTGGGAATCAAGTGATGTGATGCGACCCTATGAGGAGATGTGCTAAAGTGATGTGAATATATGTGGCGTTATCCTTGGTGATTAACTGGTGAGAGTCTGGTGGATGCGTGTGATGTGTCGTTGGGATGTGAAGGAGTGAGCGATAGTTAGTGTGTTTGAGTAGAGATCCAAGTGTCAAGACCTAGTGCGACGAATGATATACACATTGTGAATGGTGGTTGATAATGCTTATATGATGATGTCCGATGTCTTTACAAAACTATCTTCATAAAACTAGTAATTAACATTCTTTCAAATCGAGTTTGTAATGGTGGTCCTAAGAGGTAGTTACGTGGAGCAAGAACCTAGAGCCGATTCATTTTCTTCCCAGTGGGAAAGATGTTTTGTGGGTGGTTGAATAGTGTGATTATCCTTCGTTGGTGAGAATTAAATGTTGGGACATATGAGTGTGAGCCCATTTGCCCGTGGTTCATTGGAGAACCCGTTTTCCTTACCTAGTAAACCCGATCGTTTGGGTGATGTCTCTGAAGATGTAGTTTGGTTAGTATGGAGTGTTAATAGTTTTAGTTCTCATTGAGTGAGATCCCTAAGGAAGTTTAGTGATTGAGTTATTTACGTGATGAGATTCTCAAATATCAGTTCTGTGAGATTCTTATGAGAATGCAGGACTATGGTTTAGTTGTGGCCCTCATAATTAGGAGACCGTGTTCGAAAATGTGTTGGAGGTATGAGGTTTAAAAAGAACGTAGAAGGGTTCGATGATGTGGTTGGCCTAGTTATGAGATGACGTGTTTTAAGTATGATATTCTTAGAGATTGCTTGTATTTGACCATAGGTTCATAGAAAGGCATATTGTTGTTTGATCAAGGAAAACGAAGTGTGGAGTAATAAAATTCGGTAGTATACCATGTGGCTTGGGTGGCCTAAGATGATAGGTGAAAAACTATGAGTTAAGATGTCTGTAACAGATGAGTACTTGGGGAGCAGAAGTGCGAGAGGCGCCTGCAGAGTCGTGGAGGATATCAATAACCTTGGATGAAAGATTTCAGGAATTTATTTTCTTTTGTTTGGTGTCGTGTGCTTCCCACGTAAGTTGCTTGGACAGTGGGCTTAAGACCGTGACATGACAAAGATTTGCCAAGTGGGAGTTTGGTTAGTAAATCGCAACCATGAAAGATGAGGTCTTAGCGCGATGGGAATATTGGCATTATACTTCTGTATGTGACTGGTGATGAGCATGCAGTCTTATGGAATGTGTAGTATGGGGGTACGAGGATTGACTATGTTCGTATGTGTGCAAATGAAGTTAAAGAGTTAACAGCTTAAGTGCAGTAGATGACCTAAGTATTATGATCTGAGTTGATGGTAGCTGTGTGGCTATGAACTGGGCAACTTCAAGGTGAGACTTACAAGATACTGTGAAGGCCAAGTGTTGATGGGTACTAAGAGTACATCGAAGTTGAGTCGCTATATCTAGTGGTTTTGGGAAGATGGGCATCTTCGCAGAATAGTGTTTGTATTGTGATTCGTGAGTGTGTTCTAAGGCATGCGTATTGCTGAATCGTGTGATTGGACGATTGAGTTTCTCGTGGATTTTCTGGGTGGAGTCTATTTGCCCTACTGTGTGAAAATAAGTGTGTAGAATTGTGACTCCTCTAAGATCGGGTTGGTAGACCAGGAATGTTTGCCCTTGTTGACGAGGGAGTTAGTATCGAGGCATAAAACCCTTCTTGCACTGATTAATTGAGAATCGTTAACCGTTGTGTGCAATTTGTTTTGGGTTATGTGAATGTGGGTGCACCTTTAGCTCATGGCAGAGTGGAAAATTTGTTAAGACCTTGCGACTAAGATATTCACATGTTGGGTATTGATAGACTCTGGTGAGTCTGGAATTGTGTTCTGTTTGGAGCTTTAAATTTCTTAGAATTTTTAAGGCACGAAGAGTGTTTCGACCATTCGAAGGAAAGATACGAATGCATATGGTAGTAACGATGAGTGAGGGCAGTGCAAGTACGGAAGGTTATAATTGTCTAATCAGAGGCATAGTAGACTTGAAAGACCGATGGGTGTGTGTATAGATGTGATTCAGTTTGTATGGGACTTTTAACTCATGTGGGGTGCTCAATCCTAGTGGCTCACGAAGTATAGGTGGATGTGTTGGTTTCATTTTGATGGTTGAAAGACTGGAGTGATGTAGTGCAAGTCGTGATTTGGTTTTAAGTTTGTGGTGTTTAATTGACCGTAAGGGCATGGACGATTTGAGGGTAACACATGAAACCCTTGTAAACAATGTTCGAGTTTGGCAACATGTGTTTGAATTAGGGGAGTAGTCGTCGGTATACATTGGAGTACTGTAGTGAGTTTGACCATAAGACGACGAAGTTGGGAGAATCCTTGTGATGGTAAATCCCTATGACGCTTGATGCTACGGTTGAGGATGTTTAGTCTTTGAGAGCGTGTATGTGACGTGAGATGGTGGTCATGGAGGGATAGTCGGTAATCAATAAGGGAGTGGTTGATTCCAGCTCTGGTGTTAATTTCAGGTAAGAATTGGTATTATGTTAAACGGTAAACCGTTCTAGATTGGCCGAGCCCAATATAAGTACAAATCGATGAATAAGGATAATTCTACTATTTGTGAAATATTGGTGTTCAGAAGTTAAGCCTGATGGTAACAGAGGTGTGTTAGTATCCTTGAGTCATACCGTTCCGAAAGAATGATTAGAATTGTGGACTAAGAAAGGTTATACATAGATCGAATGATTAGTGAAGTATGAGAACATATATTAAGATTTAGGGAAGGTTTGGTGTGAATAGAGATGAATTTCGGGGATGAAATTCCCAAAGGGGGAAAGTTGTAATGGCCCGTTACGTGTTTATTTTTGTGGTTTTATGTTTTCAATTAAGTGAGGAGATAGAATTAAATTTGGGATGAATAATGTTGATATGGCTTCGTTAATGGATTATTCGAAGTATTTAAATGTGAGTAAAGTTGGAGGTTTAAGTTGAGTTTTAAGGAAATTCGCAAGATTATGCTCCAGGGGTCACTGCTCGAGCGGTGGGGGTTTAATCGAGCGAGCAATTGGGAAAAGTTTGGAATAATCTCGAACCATGGAGATTTTTGGGTTATATATATATATATATATATGTGTGTGTGTGTGTGTGTGTGTGTGTTTGTTCAACATCGATGTGAGAGAGAAAAAACCTCTCATTTCTCTTTTCTCCCTTCTCTCTCTCTTCATGAGAGAAATTCTCCCAACCATTAAACCCTAGCCCTCTACCATGGAAATTAAGCTTTGGAGCAAGGAGGTAGAAGATGGAGCAGCAAGGAACCAAGATCACTAAAGATCCAAACCCTAGGAGGGAGAAGTTGGAGGAATCTCAAGCTTTGAGCAAATCTGAGGTAGGATCTAGATTCTCTCATATGTGTGAGTTGATTTGAGTTAATATTTTGATTATGTGAGTAAAATAAAATAGATTTCATGCATGAGTTGAAGGAATGATAGGTTTATGTGTGAGATGAGTTGGGTTTCCATGAGAATTGGGGTTTTGAAAAATAATAAACCATGATTTTTGAAAATTGATCGTATAAAAAGAGTTTATGATGCTTGGAAACCAATGTTTATGGGTGAAAACAGGGATTTGAAGCATATTCATGAGTGTTTATGTGATTTGGGGCCTAAAAATCAAAACAGGGGCAAATCTGGGGTTTTCTTAGGCACTAGCGCGCTCGAGCGGATCCCTGTCCGCTCGAACGCTCAACTGGCAGAGAGTTGGGTGCTCGAGCGCTCAAAGTCCGCTTGAAGTCCGCTGGAGCGGACCAACTGCGCAGGGCCAACTTTGTTCGATCATATCTCCCTCATCCAGAATTCAAATTGGGTCGTTCTTGTACTCAAATCGAAGCTCTGGAAGTCCTCTTGACTCTCACAAAAAAATTTATTTTGTAGAAAAAAGTTATGATTAAAATAGTGAGGGTATGCCAAATTTTCTTAACCATTTTCCACCCGTTTTTGGCCAAATGTTTTTAAATTGGATATTTTCATCGATAGTAAACCTTTTTATCAAATTTCTTATCCCTTGGGTTATGGTTTTACCTATCTCACTACACTTGGGTTAGGATGCTAGTATCATACCGATGGGTGGTATTTGCGATAAAAATGGATTTTGATGTGACTAATGTCTTGAGAGCTAGTATGGGGTGGAAATTTGTGGGCGATGTAGTGCCATGGTTATCATTTAAGGGTTTATGTTTTAGAGAGAAAACATGAATTTTAACTTGTATATACATGTATATGTATATGATGGGTGCATTCCATTTGTTTCAAACGACATGATCATGTGTGAGTTAATTATGCGTTGGCATTTCATGGAGTTGATAATTAGAATGTGATTATGAGAAATTATGTGTTGAAATTTATGATGGCATTTGAATTGAAAGAAGGAATGGAATGTTAAAATAAGATTTGATGGGAAATGAAAGAAGTTGAAATATAAAAATTGAAAAGAGGTATTATGAGAAAATGTTTGGGGAGAGGAACCAGTTGTGGGTTGTGCTTCCGGACTTTTGTGAAAAATGAACAAATAATGAACCGTATGGATTAATGTGGATTAAGTTGGCATGGCGGGTCCGCGATGAAAGACCGAAAACTTGCGCAAGATGGAGACCACGTGCCCATGGGTTAGCCCCCGAAACGTGGTGTTGTATCGTAGTGAGTTATAGAGCTATCTATTAACCAATGGCTTCGCGTAGGCTGTTGGGATAATAGGGAGGGGTTTCTATAAGATGCACCAAGTATCGGTTCATTAATTATGATAAATTAATTGTGATACGGTTTTTGTGAAAAATTGGGTATTGAAAATGTGATTTGGTTTTTGGTGAAGAACTGAGAAACGAGAATAAACGTGAAAGAAAGGAATATGTTGAAAAAGACTTAATGAATGAATAACTTGACGTGCGTAGGTGTGTGTGTGAAAATAAATAACAAATTCATGGAATGTGAATTTTTATTCCTGTTGCACCCATCATACCTCACAAATCATGTATTACATATGAGTTAATATATATCCTACGTGCTTCGGCTCATGTATGTTTACCAAAACATTTCAGGTTTTGAAGACTAGGGATGATACCATGGGCAGAGGATGCTTTGGGAAAGATTAGAGGGAAGACTTTGTGTTTATTTATACATTTGCATTATGGTTGTACATAAACAAAAATGGAGAACTGTAATCAAAGATATTATGATTGCAGATGAAATTTTTTTTGAGATTTAAAGCCATTGTTGTAAATTTTATATGTGCAAGGACATAGTTGTTTCAAGAGAAGTTCTTATATAATTAGAACTTAAATTATGTGGTAAACAAAAGTCGTAAATGATGATCCTTAGGAGAAAGGTTTGGGGTTGGTTCACGGGTTCCTAAGGTTCGGGTCGTGATAGAAAACACATATAATTATATATAACACCCTCATAACAGCAGTAGGTCTAGAATCCTACCTCATTGGGTCAAAACCCAACGCCTCAAAAATCAGACCTCGTCAGAATGAGAATCTGACCGGATGAGCGCGAAGCTAGTAGCGTGAATACTAGGGATCCATAAGTGTCAAAAACTATGCTCGGGCGGGTCAAATATGTCAAGAGAAGGCAGAGAGAATGAGAAAAAGAATGCTTTTCCAAACATTCCAGCCCTCTAGATATTTATAAGCTCACCAAAAAGGCAATTCAGTCGACTGAAGAGGCCACTTTCGTCGATTGAAGCTCCTCAAAAAACGTGAACCGCCACAGTTCAGTCGATCAAACCCTTGAGTTCAGTCGACCGAACTCAAGAAAAATGGTTCAGTCGACTGGACCAAGCCCCCTAGTCTACCGAACCCAAGGTTCTCAACCTACTGGTTTTCAGTCCAGTTGACTGAACTCACCAGTTCAGTCGACCGAATAGCCTACTATTTTGGCCTCGGGTTTTCTGTTCTAAGGCCAACCAAACAAGCCTAAACAAGGTCCGAGAAAGCATACAACACCTCTATACATGCTGTTCTATAACTTCAAAACATAAACCATGCATCGATGATATATAACATAAAGAAAAAACACGTCATTATTTATATATATCAAAATTAAAACGGTACTAGGTCTCACATTGGTGGATTTTCACGTAACCCTGAATTTTGGGACGTGATAGACAGAGTTTGGGTTTTTTTTGTCTTATGTTAATTTTGACGCTGTGACTATGTGGAGGTATTATTTTCCAAACTTTGTTTACTTTTGGAGTTGGTTTGTTTAATTTTTTTATTGGAGGTAGCTCCATCAAGCATGCACAATTTTTTCTTATGATTTAATTTTTACATTTTTTTGTGTGGAAAACATTGGTTTTTTTTTTAGTTTTGATTTTTTTTATCTTTATACAAATACGTGTATAATGGCGTAAAAGTATTTATATAACCGATCTAACCTGAGGTGGTGGTTGTAGTTGCTTGAAAAGTAAGAAAAACTAGAGAAACAAGAACTTTTGCATATGGGTTTTCTTTGTTGCTCATTTTGTGCTACTAGAGTTTTTTTAAAATTGTTTGCTTTTTTACTCTCTATTTGTTGTTTTGTTCAATTTAAAGTTTGTTCAGATGAATAATTTAATGAAAAAAAAAACATGTTGATGTCCTTGATTTTGAATGAATTACAGGCTACAAATAAATTATATCATGTTGCAAGACTTTTTTTGAAAAACATGTTGGTATACTTTATTCATACATTAGTTTTCTTCATATTTTATTTCATTCATTCATTAGTTTTCTTTTGTTTCATTTGCAAAGAATGTGAGTGATTGTTTTTGGCTCTAGAATGACGATTTAGTTTGGAAATATTTATTGTTTGACATCTTATGATAAATTTGAGTTGTGATGATAAAGATTATCTCTTGGTTGGCTTGATTGAATTAATTTTATTAAATTAGGATTATGGGATTAGTCATTTGGTCAACTTTTCTAATTAGCAGGAACTGTGGATATTGTTTGGTCGGTTCTCTCTCTCTCTCTCATACATATTTGGGTTTACTATCGCATGATGTCCACATCTAAATCTCTCTCTTGGTTAACCGATCTAACCTAAAGTGGTGGTTGTAGTTGCTTGCAAGATAAGAAAAACTAGAGAAACGGGAACTTCTCTATTTGGCTTTGCTTTGTTGCTCATTTTGTGCTACTAGAATTTTTTTAAATTGTTTTCTTTTTTACTCTATATTTGTTGTTTTGTTCAATTTAAAATTTGTTCAAATGAATAATTCATTGAAAAAAAGAAAAAAAAAACATGTTGATGTCCTTGATTTTGAATGAATTACAAGCTATAAATAAATTATATCATTTTGCAAGTCTTTTTTTTAAAAAACATGTTGGTAAACCTTATTTATTCATTAGTTTTTTTCATATTTTATATCAGTCATTTATTAGTTTTCTTTAGTTTCATTTGCAAAGAATGTGAGCGATTGTTTTTAGCTCTAGAATGACGATTTGGTTTGGAAATGTTTATTGTTTGAGATCTTATGATAAATTTGAGTTGTGAAGAGAAAATATATCTCTTGGTTAGCTTGATATGATTAATTTTGTTAAATTAGGATTATGAGATAAGTCATTTGGTCAACTTCTCTAATTAGCAGGAACTGTGGATATTGTTTGGTCGGCTCTCTCTCTCTCTCTCATACATATTTGGGTTTACCATCGCATGGTGTTCACATCCAAATCTCTATCTGATTGATGTTGTGTAACTGGTTTTACCTCTTTTTTGTTGTTGTTATAAATAATCTTATTCAGCCACACACTTTTTATCAGCAAATTTATATTTTTTTCTCTTCATAGACATTTTGGGGTTTTTTAGACACTAGTTAAATTTGCTAGCTTGCATGTGCGAAATTGTATTTTAAAATTTTTTAACTTGCCATTCTTATTATTATTGTTGTAGAATAATGTCAGTCATTAGGTTGCTTATGTTACCTCTATTGCCGGTTGTTATTATTGCATGTTGTTATTATCTGGTATGCTTATGCCCATTTTATTTCTTTAAATTCTAATTTAATTCTTGAAGGTTTTGGATTTAATTAGAATTTTCCTTACTACATTTCGGTAATTATTGAAGTCCATTGCTTGAATTTTGTGGGAGTTTCCGTTTACTTTACTAAAAATTTGACTATGATTTGTTATTTTTGGTCTCAGATAACTACATATTTGTTTATTAGATATCATTGTGTTTGTAATTCAATTATAATCCTATTACTTTATGTAATTCTGCTATAAAATGATTGAAAATAAGATGGAGAATAAAAACTTTACCAATTTGAAATCGGAGACGATTGTAGTTGAGATTCCTATAAGCAATAATTGATAGTCAATTGAGGTTTGTAATCATACATTTTTTACTAGATATTTTATTTTAGTTTATTTTGATGGATCACCAAAGAACAATAGGCACAAAAAACACCACTTGCACATGGATATATGTCACTCATTATTAATGTGTTTGCTAGGAACTAAACTGGCGATGCATTCAAAAGATTTCTTTGACCTAATGCATTTGAAGGTTGATAGAAAAAGATTTCTTCTTATGACTAATGCAATGTATTTGTACATAGCTTAATCGTTTCTTTCTTTTTTTAGGGTTAGTTCTTTAGTTATCCATCATCCACTGGTTGTGGTGAATGACGAAGGAAGTTCATACCAATTGAATAAACAAAAAAGAAGTTAACTTTCTATCTTGAAAAGAGTTTAAAGGTGTGAGACCCTGACCCATTTTCTTTTCGGCGTTTTCAGACTCGCGTTACGTGTTTTCGTTTGAGTTTGTTTTTACTACTTTTGATGCATGATCGGGCTTAAATATGCATGCAGGGTAGGTTCTTGGGGCCGTGGGGTGTTGCGGTGCGAATTTTGAAGAAAATCAAAAAAAAGATATTTTGGAAGCCTATAAATATTGGGAGTTCGATATTTTCATAAAAATATTTTTCAAAACTTCTCCAACAAGCTTCTTGTTTTCTCTCTGCCTTCTCTATAAGTTCTCGGGGGCACGGGGCTCGGTTTTCAATGATCCAACAGCGGATCCTTGCTTTTGGCACGGTGGGCTACGCAACCATCTTGTCAGGTTTTAATTTCGACAAGGTTCAGTTTTGCACGTGGTTCGAGGCATCGAATTTTTAACTCACCGAGGTAGGATTCTATACCTGTATGTGTTATAAGGGTGCTATGGGTAATCAGGTGTCTTTTTACTGGTTGAATTATTGTAGATCTTATTTTCTGTAAAGTTGAGTTTTTGGGTTAAAAATTGTGTTTTTGTGGATGGAATCGGGTGTTGGGAGTTTCTTTTGAGGTCTTGGTGTTAGGCCTAGGCGTGTGGATGTTCACGGATGTTGGATTGGAGTTTGGAGGTTTCGATTCAAGGTTTGAAGGGCTGAACCCATAGCTTGAAAAATGGTTTTCGCCGCGGTTCGGAAGACTGAACCATGAGGTTCGATTGACTGAAGCTTGGTTTTTGGGTTTGGTCGACTGAACCGCGTTCCATGGCATTTTGGGCTTTTTCAATGTGGTCCTCGGTCGATTGAAGTGCCGGGGTGTGTTTTGGTGGTTTTGTGATTGGGTTTTGATTTCCGATTGGCGTTCTAGGGTATTCAATTGACTAATTTATGAGAATTAATTGATTCAAATACCGGTGGATTCCATTAGGGGGTTCAGTCAATCGTGTGGTGGTTTTGGGGTCGGGTTGTGGCCCCAGGTGTTTCGCTTAGATGTCGTCCTTAGGTTGACGTTCATGGTTGGTTTTGGGAGTTGTGGCACAGTTGGGTGCGTGTTAGTTATGTTTGAGATGTGTAGGTCTGTAGTTCGGTTTTAAGGTTGGGTTCTGGTAAGAATCGGTCTGAGGGAGGGTTTAGATGTTAATCTCCGGGTTAGGTGTTGATTGTCCCGGTGGGTGAACGGGTCTCGGTTTGTGGACGGGTTATTCAGGTAAATGGATGACGGGTTATGTGGCGTTTTTATGTGGAACGTCGTGCTTATACGTGCTTTGTGCTTATAGAACTGTGGATAGTTTTATTTGGTACATGACAGTCAGATAAGTGGCCTTCTGTGGTCTTGAAGCGATTAGGGCTTCGATTTGTAAATGCATGTGATATGCTCGGTGTTATTCCGTAATTGCAGTATTATCCTGTTGTATGTATTCGGTGTTACCACATAAATTTTAGTTTTATCCTGTAAGATGCAGTGTTATCCGTGGTGTTCGGTCTTATCCCGTAGTATATGGTCTTATCCCATGGTTTACAGTTTTATCCCATGGTAATCCATGGTCGGCGGTTCCATCCCGTGGCTTATGTTAAAGTATGCAATTTTATCCCATGGTTTGGTTTGTGATTTTATCCCGTGGTTGGTCAATGGTTTGATCCCATAGTATACGGTTTGATCCCGGGAATATATGTTTAGGTATGGGTCTTTATCTCAGTGTTAGGACTGTGGTTGCGGTGTGTGAGGGAAGGTTACATGTATCATGGGTTGCATGCATTGCATTATGGGACAGATAGACTAATTTTTAAATTATTTTTAAGATTCGTGTGAATCGCGATCTAAAAACTATTTTTCAACTGTTTTCAAGGCTCCTGTGAGTGAGTCAAAAACATGGTTTGTATTCTCACTTTCCCGTTTGCATGTGAAAACTATTTTTAAGGCTTGAAAGAGAGTCTAAACTTGCACTTGATTTCCTAGCATGTTTAATTTATATAGCATGCCTGTCTAGTTTCTGTTGAGCCTTGGCTCACAGTGTGGGATTTGCTTTTCTTCAGGTACTGGCCACGTTGGTTGATCAGGAGGTGCTGGAGAGGTTGAAGAGTTATAGTCTTCCTTTTTGTTTCTATCTGTATCATGTATGCTACAACATGTTTCTCAGTGTTAGGGCCTTGTAATGTATGCCGTTTAGCATTTATATACAATGTATGTATGGTTTATTTTGAGAGTGTATTCTCAGTTGGATATCATGTTTGGTTGTTTATGGGTGTTTCACGTGGCCCGGAGTTTGGGACGTGATAACTTGGTATGAAAGCTCTGGGTTCGAATACCTAAGAGCCGTGGGAAGAGGTTGCATCACCATGTGAGGTTGATTGCGTGTGCTTGACTGCATGTATTTAGATGCTTTGATAACATGGATGTGATAGCATGCGGGTCATATGTGAATGATGTGTATATGTGAGCATGGGGGTTAAATCTTAGCAGTTATAGTCCTGCCTTTGGGCGTTTGGATTAACAAACTTGGGGACCAAGTTAGAAACGCGTTTAGCTGACGCGATTTCTAGTAGGAAATCTGAGTAGGTTATCCAGATTGATGTGCCATTCTTGTTGGTTCTCCTCGGTATGTGGGGTTTTGTTTAGCATGAACCTATGTGGCTATGTGTTAGCATGCTAGGTGTTTAGAGTTTACGTTCATGCTATGTGCTGCATCTTATATCTTGTTTTCTTTCATATAGACGCGATGTCGGCGAGACAAGGGCGAGGCCATGGTCAAGGTCGTGGCTGTGTTATTGGCCAAGGGGATATTCCTATCATTGATGTTGGGGATGCAAATGCTCCCCTAGGATCGATGGATGTGACAGAGTTATTGCGTGTGCTGGTTGGCTCTATCCAGCAGTTGGTTGAGACCTCTAGAGGTGAGGCGGTTAGGGAGAGGGTGCCTGAGGCAAGGGCTACAGTGGCGATGCAGGAGTTTAAGTGCATGGATCCACCCACCTTTGCTGGAGACCCTGATCCTATTGTGGCGACGGAGTGGTTGGAGTTGGTGACGCGAATCCTTGACACACTACAGATTGTGGAGGATGAGTTACAGGTTTCTTTTTCCACCTTTCAGCTAAGGGGTGCTGCTCACGCTTAGTGGAAATGTGCCAGGACTATTGTAGGAGTTACTTGGGCAGCTTTTATAGGAGTGTTTTTGCTGAAATACTTCCCATCTTCGAGGAGAGATTTGTACAAGGAAGAGTTCTACACTCTTACCTAGGGGGCGATGGACGTCATGCAGTATGAGTCCAGGTTCACGAGCTTATCCCAGTTTGCACCTGAGTTGGTGAGCACATACGAGCTGCGTTCTATGAGGTTTGAGCGGGGTCTGAGACCGGCGATCAGAGAGTGTGTCGTAGTGATCGGGATTTGCGTGTTCACGGAGCTAGTGGAGGCAGCAGCGAGGGTGGAGAACACCATGATTGAGATTCGAGCTTCTAGGGAGGCCATGATACCGTAGGGTGAAGCAGAGGCACAGAAAGCTGTGTGTTCCAGCAAGAGGCAGAGGTCCTCTGGTCCAAACAGAAGTTCTCTGCACCATCACCATTAGTGGCTTCGTCAGGAAGGCCGGAGCAAAGAGAGATAAGATGTTATTGATGTGGACAGTTGGGGCATCGTATACCAGATTGCCCGCAGCCGAGGTAGTCTCGAGACCCACAGTTGAGGCAGGCTCAGAGTTCCATGCAGGATCAGTCGCAGGGGGCAGAGTTGTCGATTTGTTATAGATGTGGTCAGACTGGACACATTCGCAGGACTTATCCCCAAAGGGAGGATGTGCCGAGTATGACTGGTACGCCAGATGGTTCGTATGTGCAGGAGCGACAGCAGTATCTTGCAGTTCAGACTTCTCAGATGGAAAGTGGGAGTATATTCAGTCGGTGCGGCAACCGACAGTGTTGAGTTTTGGTGGACAGGCCAGAGTGGGATTACCCCGAGCGTATTCCCTCATAGCTTCCAGGGCACCGGTTGTGCCGGATGATGCAGATATACCTTCAGCGAGCAGAGGTACCTTTTAAGTATGCTGACTTTGAGCCAGTTTCCTTATTGGATATGTTTGGGAATTGGTGATGGATTCCATGGGTGGTGTGCTGTGTTGAGGCAGTGGCTAGTGATGATGTGAGGTTGGGGTGAGTTGTAGATCCCGAGTCTTTGAGATAGTTAGCCATTATTTAGGATACCTGACCTCGTTTGACTATATCCTAGGAATGGTTTGGCTGACCATCTCGTATGCCTGTGTCGATTGCTATCGACGATTTGTTGTTTTGACCTTGAGTTGAATTTTGGGGGTGAAATTCCTTTAAGGAGGGTAGAGTTGTGAGACCTCGATCCATTTTTTTATGGCTTTTTTGGACGAGCATTACGTGTTTTCGTTTGAGCATGTTTTTACTACTTTTGATGCATGATCGGGCTTAGATATGCATGCACGGTAGGTTCCCGAGGCAGTGGGGTGTTGCGACGCGAATTTCAAAAAATGTCAAAGAAAGATATTTTGGAAGCCTATAAATATCTAGAGTTAGATATTTTTAGAAAGATACTTTCCAAAATTTCTCCAACAGGCTTCCCATTTTCTCTATGCCTTCTTTCTAAGTTCTCGGGGGCCCGGGACTCAATTTTCAATGATCCAATAGTGGATCCTTGCTTTTGGCACAGTGGGATACGCAACCAATCGATCAAATTTTGATTCCAGTGAGGCTCAATTTTGCACGTGGTTCGCGGCATCAAGTTTTAAACTCACCGAGGTAGGATTCTAGACCTGTATGTGTTATAAGGGTGCTGTGGGTAATTGAGTGTCTTTTTACTGGTCGAATTGTTGTAGATCTAGTTTTCTGTAAAGTTGGGTTTTTGGGTTAAAAATTAGGTTTTTGTCAATTTCGTGGATGGAGTCGGGTGTCGGGAGTTTCTTTTGAGGTCTTGGTGTTAGGCCTAGGCATGTGGATGTTCACAGATGGTGGATTGGAGTTTGGAGGCTTCGATTCGAGGTTTGGAGGGCTGAACTCGTAGCTTAAAAAATGATTTCTGCCGCGGTTCGATCGACTGAACTATGAGGTTCGGTTGATTGAAGCTTGGTTTTTGGGTTTAGTCGACTGGACCGAGTGGTTCGATCGACTGAACCGTGTTCCATGGCGTTTTGGGATTTTCCAGCGTGGTCTTAGGTTTTGGTTTTTGATTGGCATCCTAGGGTATTCAATTGATTGATTTATTGGAGTTAATCGATTCAAATACCTGTGGATTCCTTTTGGGGGTTCGGTTGATCGTGTGGTGGTTTGGGGGTCGGGTTGTCACCCCATGTGTTTCACTTAGATGCCGTCCTTGGGTTGACGTGCATGGTTGGTTTTGGGAGTTGTGGCATGGTTGGGTGCGTGTTGGTTATGTTTGAGACGTGTAGGTCCGTAGTTCGGTTTTAAGGTTGGGTTCTGGTAAGAATCGGTCTGAGGGAGGGTTCAGATGTTAATCTCCGGGTTAGGTGTTGGTTGTCCTGGTGGGTGGACGGGTTGTTCGGGTAAACAGATGACGGGTTATGTTGCGTCTTTATGTGGAACGTCGTGCTTATATGTGCTTTGTGCTTAAAGAACTGTGGATAATTTTATTTGGTACATGATAGTCGGATAAGTGGCCTTTAGTGGTTTTGAAGCGATTAGGGCTTCAGTTTGTAAATGCATGTGATATGCTCAGTGTTATTCTGTAATTGTATTATTATCCTATTGTACGTATTCGGTGTTACCCCATAAATTTTAGTTTTATCCTATAGGATGCGGTGTTATCCCGTGGTGTGCAGTCTTATCCCGTAGTATACGATTTTATCCCGTGGTAATCCGTGGTCGACGGTTCCATCCCGTGGCTTTCGGTAAAGTATGCAGTTTTATCCCGTGGTTTGGTTTGCGATTTTACCCCGTGGTTGGTCTATGGTTTTATACCGTAGTATACGGTTTGATCCCGGGAATGTATGCTTAGGTACGGGTCTTTATCTCAGTGTTAGGACTGTGATTGCGGCGTGTGAGGGCAGGTTGCATGTATCATGGATTGCATGTATTGCATTATGGGACGGATATACCAATTTTTAAATTATTTTTAAGAGTTGTGTGAATCGCGATCTAAAAATTGTTTTCCAATTATTTTCAAGGCTCCTGTGAGTGAGTCAAAAACATGATTTGTATCCTCGCTTTCCCGTTTGCATGTGAAAACTGTTTTTAAGGCTTGAAAGAGAGTCTAAACTTGCACTTGATTTCCTAGCATGTTTAGTTTATACTGCATGCCTGTCTAGTTTCTGCTGAGCCTTGGCTCACGGTGTGGGATTTTCTTTTCTTCAGGTACCGGTCACGCTGGTTGATCTGGAGGTGCTGGAGAGGTTGAAGAGTTATAGTCTTTCTTTTTGTTTCTATCTGTATCATGTATGCTACAACATGTTTCTTGGCGTTGGGGCCTTGTAATGTATTCCGTTTGGCGTTTATGTACAATGCATGTATGATTTATTTTGAGAGTGTATTCTCGGTTAGGTATCATGTTTGGTTGTTTATGGGTGTTTCATGTGGCCTAGAATTTGGGGCGTGACAAAAGGGGTTTATAGGGCTTATATTTGTGTAACTCTTCTATCAGGCCATTTGGGTTTATATTTTTGCCTTTAGCATTGTTGTTGAATTTAGTTGTGTTTCCTAAATTTGTTAAAATGTAATAAAACTGTCCGTACCATTTCAATGCTCAAGTACACATTTGGAGTGTTCTTTTTTAATAAGGTAATATATTTTTTTCACTACTTATATTGCTTTTTAATGTATAAAAGTTCTAAGAAACTTTTAGGAATTCAAGCTGTCTGATTATTGTTTAAAGGAAGTGTTTTAGGAGGCATGTTTAGGTTGGTGGTGTTTGAGAAGGAATGTTATTATTCTTCCATTCCAATGTAATATTTCTTCTTTGAACCAAGACTAAAGGTATAAAATATTGTATGGATTTGATTTAGTCTATATTAGTTTTTGAAATTGAAAATCTCCAATACTAAGTTTTGATTAGTTTTTCTCTTTAATTTATTGTTGGGATCCAAACTGTGCCTGTGTATATTGTGTTGCTTAATTTTATTACAGGTTATTTTGTAAACGGTTAAACCATGAGATTATCGAAAAAAGAGGGAGAACTTTGCCAATTTTTCTCATTTAATGTTTTTAATATGGTTTATTCATAGTAATATAAGACTTTAGAAAAATTATTAAAATGCACGAGTAATCTAAAAAAAATGGTGGTAATGCCTTTAGGCACAGGCACGAAACTAGTATATATATATATATTGCATGAGTTTTGAGAAAATGTAATAGTCATGAGATGTGAATTTGGGGGTTTTTGAACCTTTACATTCGAACATGTGAATTGTGAGGAATATTGAAAATGTTGAATGTTTTTAACTCCATGTGTGGGTTAGGTGTTGACGAGTGGAACCAGCCTTTATGGTTGGAATCGTGAGGGTTGTAATGTGGATGAGTTTGATCGTGTTGGGTTTGACGAGAGGAATCATGTTTGGGTTGGACTCGTGTGTAAAATTTTTAAAATAATGAAATGAATAAATGAACAAATTTGGATCCCAAGATCATTTAATTATAGACAAGTTCAGCTCCTTGGTGAAAGACCAAAAAAATGTGCAAATCGAGTGAGTCGCGGCGAATTATAGAGCGCATCTACCACTTGGCGGGTGTCTTGAGACCCGGTCGGTAATGGCCATGCATAGGTCTATAAGCCCGAGGTGGGTTATAGAACGCATCTGTCACTTAGCGTGTCACGTCCTCGACCCGAGGCACGTGACTCCCACTTGATAACCCAATTTCACAGAATAACTGAGGAGACTCCTTTTTATAAAAATTAATTTTTTTGTGATTAGAAATTTCTTTTCCAACACTTCAAAAAATATTCTAAGTATAATTCAAAAAAAAATTTCGACAGAGTCTTCTATGTTTTTGGGACTATCCTAAATTTTCCTGTCAAATTCAAATCACATTTTTATACTCAGGTACCGCCTGGATCTCAATACCCAATCACAATTAAATCTATTTATCAACTATATAGAATTAAATTACATAACGACTCATTAGCATCATTTCATTACCATTGCATTCACTTCCATGAACATTAAATCATATATGAATACTACTAGATTCGGCTGATAATTTACATTCATCCAATCAATTCTCATAATTTCCCAATACAAAGCTTTGAAATGAATACATGAGATCTAAACATATATATGTATATATGATTACAAAATAAAAGTGCTCCTTTCTTCCAAAATATTCTTCATGTCACGCCCCAAACTCCGGGTCACGTGAAACACCCACAAACAACTAACATAAAACCCGGCCTGAGAATATACTCTCAAAATAATGCATACATGCATTGTATATAAACGTCAAACGACTTACATTATACGGATCCAACACCGAAAAACATGTTACAACATACATGTAACAAAACTAGCAAAAAAGAAGACAATAACTCTTCCACCTCTCCAGCATCTCCAGATCAACCTGCGTGACCGGTACCTAGAGAAAATCAAATCCCGTACCGTGAGCCAAAGCTCAGCAAAAATTAGATAAGCATGCAATATAAACAAAATATGCTAGGAAATTGAAGTGCAGTTTTAGACTATCTTTCAAGCCTTGAAAATAGTTTAAAAACAGTTTTAGATCATGACTCACCAGAGCTAGAAAACCATTTTCACATGCAATGGGAAAGCGAGGATAAAAACTATTTTTTTGACTCATTAGAGCCTTGAAAATGATTCTAGTATTACCACTCCCATAGGCCGATAATACAGTATTTCGACTCCCGTAGGCCGATAATACAATTTTAAGAAAATTGGTTTATCCATCCCAAAATGCAATCCATGAATCTTCTCGGATTTTCACCGATGGACCGTAGCCCCCGTCAATGTATCTTTACAGACTTTCACCGAGGGACCATAGCCCTATCAAACGCTTCTTTACAGACTTTAACCGAAGGGTCGTAACCCTAACGTAATCACCGTCAGCTAGAGCTAACATAACCATCTATCTCATTCCATAAAATTATGCATAACCTAATCAGGATTTAGATGCATAAAATCACGTACTATCACTACGTTTCACAAACCACGTCACATGCTACACACGTGACTCACACAACACTTGCAATTCATGCAACTTGCACCACATGCATCCGTTTCTCATAACCCACACATACATGCTTATAAAACTCTGCGTTTTAAAGCATAAATCACGTTACACATAACGACATCAAAGCCATGTAATCCACGTACATATTCCATACATAAGTAAATAATTATAAATGGACATAACCATGTATGACAATACATCACGACGTCACCCGTCACAAAACCTATCACGACATCACATGCCACACACCCATCATCCGCTACCCAAACGACCCATCCACTCACTGGGATAACTAACGATATAGAAAACCAAAACCAAAACCTAACCCAGAGGCCAACACAGCCCAAGTGCTCGAGCGCTCAACCACCGCTCGAGCGGTCCCCTACCGTTATAACACACTGCCACAACCCCGCTCGAGCGCACAACCACTGACCCAACACTCTGGTACCACCCCACTCGAGCGCTCGAGCGCTCGAGCGCTCAACCACTGCTCGAGCGATCAACATTGGGAGAAAACTCAAACCAGGAAATAAAATCAAACCCCCGCATGCAACAATGCGCAAACCACCACAAGCACAATCGTACACCAAAAACTTGCATCTAACCATGCACGTCATCCACCCAACACAGATCCACAACTCCCACACGCGCCCAGCACAAACCTGCGACGCCCACACGCGCCCAACACAAACAACAAACCTACAAAAAATGACCTAACCAAAGGCCAATGCAAACCTCCCACAAAATGGTTCTCACCACAACCCCATCTCTAGAAAGAACATCGGACGCAACACGTCCCGCACCAAACGATGCACCAACTACCACGCACTCAACCGTGCACCAACACCTCGCATGAAATGACCAACACCCTCTCCGTGACTTCAATTGACAGGACCCCATAATTTAATCAACTAAAAATTACTAGAGGAGAGCAGTCGATTAAGCCCCATAACCCAATCGACTAAGAGGCCACCACACGACCAAAAGAAACCGCCAGGGCCCTAACACAACCATCACGGGCTCCCTCACGCTCAACACAGTCAACACAGACTCACTCACGTCTATCACAAGCCCACGATGTTCCAAGAAACATGAAACTTGATAAAAATCTCCATCAAGGATGAAAAACAACCTTTCCCAAACGTTCGGCCAAAAACTGGTGAAAAACGGTTTGAAAATCTTGTCATACCTCAACTCTTTTGGCCATAACGTTTTCTACAAAAATAATTTTAAGGTGGGAGAGGTGTCATTGAAAAGAGTACTTCTGGGGCTTCAATTTGAGTACAAGAATGACCTAATTCTGAGTCCGAACGAGGGAGATAACATTAAAATAAAACGGCTCTGCGCAGCTAGTTTGCTCGAGCAGACATCGGGCGCTCGAGCGAGCTACCACCCGAGAAGAACCCAGATTTTCTGTTCTTGAGTATTCTAAGCCCCAACACTCTCAAACCCTCGTAAACCACCTATTTTTTGAGTTTTCTCTTACAATAAGAGTGGATTGATAGATAAGTAACTATATACATGATGGGTGTATACCTGTCTCAAATAATGTGATCTTCTTGCTATCAACATTGTGTTATTGGTACTTGGTGAGATTGGAGTAGCGATGTAAACTATGAGAAACTATATAATGAAATTATTAACTTGAATTGAAAACCTATGGTTGAACGTGAAGGTTCATGCATATGAGGGGCTACAGTCGTACGATGAAAGCCCGTGAAGGTTCATGCATAATGAGGGGTTACGGTCCTGCGGTGAAAGCCCGCGAAGGTTTAGGCATAATATCCTGTGCGTGGGTGAGTTTGTTAAAAGGAAATGATTTGGATGAATGTGCATATTTATTCTAGTTACACCTTTACACCTCACAAATCATGCATTATATATGAGTTAGTCTTTATTCTACGAGCTTTGGCTCATGTTTATATGTCAAACAAATTTTTAGGTTCCGAATAGTGGGGTGACGCCAAAGCCATGGGTACTTTTGGAAAAGAGAAAGAACGGGAACAATGATTTTTTGATGTTTTTTTTGTTCAGTTTTGTTGTATAGAAGATAATGAAAACGATGCAATGAAAGTGATTGCTAATGTATGTTACCTCAAGCGTTTGTGATAAACTTGGGAATGTAATTTTGGAACATTGAGCATTTTGTCAAATCTTATAAATGTTATATCCATTATCTTCTTACGTTTAGAAGTACTTCCTAAGGATATGGTTTATGTATGGCATATTTTGGGTTTGCTCACGAATCCGGGTTTGGGTCGTGATAGAATGGTATCAGAGCTCTAGGTTCGGATACCTAGGAGCTGTGGGAAGTGAGGGCGATTTTTTACGAGAATTGTTTGATGATTATTAGGCACCACTACACGACATGGTTTGTGTGCTTGCATGGTATTGTGGTTGTATAGTCTTGTGCATGTTATGTGTTTATATGAGCATGGAGGTTGAGTCTTGGGGTGGTGTGGCTTGTCATTGGGCGTCCGATCAACTACTTTGGGGTTCAAAATAGAAAAGCATTTGGTCAACGTTCTTTCTATGAGAAATCTGAATTAGTTACCCGGGTTGTCACGTTACTATGAGGCTTTCCCTCGGTACGTGTTTATGTGTTAGTATGATTAAGCTTGAATGCAATTAGCCCTGTTTGCGCCTAAAATTGAATCTATTCAGGAAGGGAGTGTCGATTTTTTTACGAGTTATGTATTGATAATCATTTTCTTTTCGTATAGTGATGACTCCTAGGCAAGAAGGAGGTAGAGGTTGAGGTCGCGGTCACAGCCGGGGGCGCAGAAGAGCGCCAGTTCCTGAAGAAGGGGATGCCAACGCCCACTGGAACCAGTTGGGGTTGCAGAAGCGAATCAACAAATACTAAATGCCTTGAGGACTTTAATTGGGGCTGGGGCCAACCAAGGAGGGGCATGGGATACTGACACAAGAGCCGCAATGATGGTGAGGGAATTTTAACATTTGAACCCTCCTACTTACGCTGGGGAACCTGCCCCTAGAATGGAAACGGAATGGTTAAGGGTAGTCACCCGGATCTTAGACACTTTGCAAATAGTGGAAGATTACCTAAGGGTTGGTTTCGCTATATTTCAACTCTGAGAAGAGGCAAATGACTCATGGGAGTTTGTTGGAACTACTACGGACGGTACATGGGCAGCATTTACAGCGGTATTCTTAGAAAAGTATTTTCCCGAGTCTATTCGTGATACGTTTAGAGAAAAATGGTTTCAACAGAAGAGTTGAGGGCTAAAAGATTTGAGAGGGGTTTACGACCCGCTATTCGAGAAAAAGTGGTAGGGTTTCGATCGAGGGTTTTCTCGGAGGTAGTTGAGACGACCATGGCAATAGAAAGTGCTATGGCAGACAGTCGCAGGATCATAGAGAGGAGGCAGCTATCAGTGGCTAGAACAACACAATATGAGGGAAGACCTATTAAGAAGTAGAGGTTAGAGTAGTGCAACACTAGTTCGGCGCCACCGAGATCCTATCAGGCCCAACGCTCCGTACCCACCCAATCTATGGCCTCAACGGCGCGCCTGGAGCGAAGGGAAGTGGCGTGTTTTATTTGTGGGCAGCAGGGACACTGGGCAAGAGAATGTTTGCAAAGGAAGCAAGCACTAATTCCACGACAAAATGTGATGCAAAGTCAGCCTCAGGAGAGGGGACCCATCAAATGGTACCAGTGTGGTCAGGAGGGATATGTTCGACGTGAATGTCCACAAGGGAGAGCTGGTCGGGAAACGTCTAATACATAACCTTCTCAATGGCCAACATACAATCAACTAACACGACAGACAGGGACTCAAGTATTTTGAGCTCAAGGGGAGACAACTTCGGCACAATTTGTAGGTCAACCTGCGGGCAGGGGACGAGGACAGACATTCAGAATACAAGGAAGAATCTATGCCATTGTAGAAACCAATACTTCGTCGACTCTTGAGATCCACGAATGTCTGTCCTTGTCCCCTGCTCGTAGGTTAACGTTCATTTATCTCTTCTTCATTCGTATCTGCTTTGGGTTTACCTGTTTAGGTGTCGGACATTGTTGTAAATGTTGGGGTTTGACATTATTCTTGGAATGGACTCGTTAACTGCATTTCGTGCATTTGTTGACTGTGATCGATGAAGGATTTTCTTGTATACTCTAGAAGGAGATTCTTTCTTTTACGTGGGGGATAAGGATGATGAGATGACACCTCGATCAGGTAACGTGAGCCATTTAACTAATGTGCATATGATTCTATCTACCCTTTTGATTAAGGATAATTCTTCCATACGAGGAGAGCTCCCACCGGTGGTGAGCAAGTTTAGTGATATTTTTCCGAAAGAGTTGTTTGAATTGCCGCCACATAGAGAAGTTGAATTTTCTATTGAGCTTATCCTAAGGACTGTTCTAATATCAGTGCCATCTTATCATTTTGCTCCAGTGGAATTGAGAGAATTGAAGATTTCGTTGCAGCACTTGCTAGACAAGGGCTTCATTCGCCCTAGTGTCTCACCGTGGGGAACACAGGAATTGTTTGCTAAAAAAAAGGACGGCTCGCTGCGATTATGTATAGATTATCAAAAGTTGAATCAAGTTACGGTGAAGAATAAATATCCGATTCCCAGGATTGATGATCTATTCGACCAATTGAAGGGATATGAATGTTTTTCGAAAATCGATTTGAGATCGGGCTATTATCAATTAAGAGTTCGGGAGGATGACATACCTAAGACCGCTTTTCGTACCCGTTACGGACATTATAAATTTTTGGTGATGCCCTTTGGTTTAACGAATGCCCCTGCGACTTTCATGGATTTGATGAATCAAAATTTTCAGCCTTACCTTGATCAGTTTGTAGTAGTTTTTGTCGATGACATTTTGATTTATTCTCCGATTAGAGAAGTTCACAAGGAGCATTTACGTGTGGCACTTCAACTTTTCAGAGAACACAAGCTTTTTGCCAAGTATGAGAAATGTGAATTTTGGTTGCCCGAAGTAAAATTTTTGGGATATGTTGTGTCCAAGGAAGGAGTAACTGTTGATCCATTTAAAATAGAGGAAGTGCAGGATTGGAAGAGGCCACAAAGCGTATTTGATATCAGAAGTTTCTTAGGCCTTGTAGGGTATTATCGTCGCTTTATAAAAGATTTCTCCCATTTGGCATCACCATTGACACGACTCACTCGAAAGGGAATTAAATCCACGTGGAACGATGCTTGTGAAGAGGCTTTCCAAGAACTAAAGAATTGATTGACCAGTGCACTGATACTGATTATACCTGAGAGGGCTCTCGGTTATGAGGTATATTGTGACGCATCTCATGAAGGGTTAGGGTGTGTTTTGATGCAGCAAGGCAAAGTTGTGGCATACGGATCGAGACAATTGAAGACGCATGAAAGGAACTACCCAACACATGATTTAGAATTAGCAGCAATTGTCTTTGCCTTAAAGATGTGGAGGAACTACCTTTATGGAGAACGATTTGAAGTTTTCTACGACCAAAAGAGTCTTAAATACCTACTTTCGTAGAAGGATTTAAATTTGAGACAGAGGAGATGGATGGAATACCTACTTTCGACTGACCTCTTAGGTCCAGTTGACTGAACTCCCCAAAAGATGATCCAGCCAACTGACCTCCAAGGTTCAGTCAACTGAACTTCCCTAGATTTGTGTTGAGCTATGGATTTTGCACACAAACCTCAAATCAAACCTCTAAACACCCAACAAACACCCTCGAATATCAACCTGTCCAAGCCTTACACCAAAACCTCGAAAGAAAACCCTCAAAACACACTTCCGTCCATCGAAAATGCCAAAAAATGGTTTTAATCAAAAACTAGATCTAAAACATAAATCACTTTTTCATGCATTTTTAAACGGTAGAAATACATAAGATTACATAGAATACCCTTATACAGCAGTAGAATCTGAATCCTACCTCGTTAGGTTAAAAACTCGATGCCTCGATCTACGTAAAAATTTGTCACGCACCAAACACCAGGGTCACGAGAAAGCCCACCAAAAATCATTTATAAAAATAAGATTTGCAGATGGAAAACCATCAACTAAAAAATATACAACATTTGAATAAAAGATCCCCATAGTTCAGCTCTCATAAACAATAAACATGTAGTTCATACGTGAATAATTATATTGCCTCAAGGCGTACAACACTCGCCTTCTGAAACAGGCATCACATGTAAAAGTACATGTCAAAACAGGAAACTACTGCGAGTCCTCCATCACCTCAAGCCTCTAGGTCAACTCCACATGTTCACCTGAAAAATGGTTTTACAGCAAAATCCCACACCGTGAGCCGAAGCCCAATAGGAAAAGACTATAAACTTGTAAAGCAGGTAATATGCAATCATATAAGGTGGGAGCTAAACTCAACCACAGAACCCAAAATAGTTTTCCACAAACCCCAAGTTTTTTCATCAGACTACACAAGTCTCCCAAAACGGTTTTGTTTCATATAATCCAAGTTTTCATCCTTCAAACCAGGTATTGCAACTAATGAAAATAATCAACCACAGTTTAGGAAAAGCACTAATGAAAACATTGTTCCCTCGCAGAATGTACCATCACAGAATAGATGAATATGATCCTATGTACCGACTGTATCACAAGGAGACAGATGTAGCAACTATAGACCCCTATCCAGTATCTAATCCCCATACATCATGGGACCGGTTAGATACACATAGGTTCTATACGGAGCACCATGACGTAACCACTCAATTTGCGGGCTATGACCCCGAAGAAGCTAAGCAACCATCCGTCTCTATGTATGGGGACTAACTCGCAGGGCCTGAGTACCTACTATGCGCACGTTTTTGGACTTACACCGAGGGTAAGTCGTGCCACATACACGTCATCCCGGTACATCTAGATAATCATCCAAAAAAATTTCTCAAACCAGTACAATAAACATGTACATAGATCCATCCATCACCAGGAGATCAAAACAAAATATTTTCAAAATGTTTATCCTAAAAGAAATTATACAACGCCTGTATAAACATGAGATCCAATCCATGAAACCATGGAGATCAAACTATAACATTTTAAAAATGTTTTCCCCGTTTCCATAAAATGTTTCCAAACCTGAGATTCAACCCCAAGGGTTAGCTCCAAATCTCTAAATCATAAAAAATATTGAGATTTTTCACAAAATCGTCATTTCCATCGTTTTGAAGAACACCCTTTGAAAACCCAACATCCACAAGTCGTATCATGTAATAAACCAGGAAAGCGTAAAGCATGCTTTTTATTCAAAACAAGGTTTTAATGTAAAACATGATAGATAAGCATTTTACCCGGTGAACAGCGTACAACTGTGTACAACATAATTGGGTAATTGCCACTATCATGTCCCGACACCCAGGCCACATGAAACACCAAAAAATAAACTCCCCAAGAACAAGAGACTTGATCAAAAGGGCTCACACGGTTGAAAAACAACCTTTCCCAAGCATTTGGCCAAAAACGAATGAAAACAGATTGGAAATTTTGACACAAATTCACTCTTTTGGTAATAACTTTTTCTACAAAAATAATTTTAAGGTGAGAGAGGTGCCATTGGAAAGAAGACTTTCGGTGATTCAATTTGAGTATAAGAATGACCCAATTCTGAGTCCGGATGAGGGAGATAACATCAAAACAAAATAGCCATGCGTAGCCAGTCCGCTCGAGCGGACGTCGGGCGCTCGAGCGAGCTACCACGCGAGAAGAACCCAAAAAATTCTGTTCTTGATGTTCTAACCCTCCAAACTCTCAAAAACTCATTAACCATTATCTCAACCACAAATTAAAGCCTCCAAACACCTTTTTAACACCCTCGGATATATCCAAACCCAGAACTACCACCGATCCTCGAAAGAAATATTTCAAAACCCATTTTCATCCAACTGAAATCAACACAAACGCCCTTTTAAAACCAAAACCCTGTTTAACAAAACATAAGCTGTTGTCTGTGCATTTTTAACCGGTCAAAATACTTATAATTGCACGTAGTATCCTTAAATAACAGTAGAGTCTAGAATCCTACCTCGTTGAGTTAAAAGCTCGACATCTCGATCTACGTACAAAAATAAACTTCATCAGAATAAAATTATGTCCACATGAAAGCGTAGACCACGATGCCGATACTAAGGATCTGTTCTCTGATCGTCGAAAACTGAACCCCGGGCCCCGCGAGAAGTTAGAGAAAAGACAGAGAGAAAAAGGAGAAAACTTAAGAGTTAAGTTTTAAAAAATATCTTTTGAAAATATCTAACTCCAGATATTTATAGGCCTCCAAAATATTTTTTTTTAATTTTTAAAATTCGCACCACAACTTCCCGCAGCCCCCGGGACCAACCCGCAAAATATCTGAACTCGAACATGCGTCAAAACCACATTTTTATCGAATCTCGCACTAGGCCTCCACCGCTCGAGCGGATGCCTGCCGACATACCACTCTGCCACCCCACCGCTCTAGCGCCCAACCACTGCTTGAGCGGTCATCACACATAACCACTCTCTGGCACCACCCCGCTCGAGCGCACACCCACTGCTCGAGCGATCATCGCTGGGAGAAAAATTGAACCAAGAAAGTAGACCAAACTTTAATCCTTACTCCCGTGAACACTTAGTTCATTTTCAAAAATAAAATAGGTCAGGGTCTCACAACTCTCCCCCTCTTAAAAGAATTTCATCCCAAAAATTTAACACTGCAACAACACTACAACTCAAGCCAAACACTGTCCCATAACTATCAATAATCTCTGATGCAAACCCAGCAATACTGCAGAATAGCAGAAATGCCCCAGCAACTGAAATCCCAAACCTGTTGTCACACAAGGTAAACACGACTAGAAGATTCAATCTCCATATAGACTGCTCGCACGGGCAAGTTTCACTGATACTACTGTTATCCAGGAAAGATCCATAAACATAGGATCAAGATCCAACTTGTGCTGCCAAACCCCAATACAGAACTCTCACCAAACTCAAACCACCCCGGCGATAAACATATCATACGAGATCAATCCATCATGGTACTTGATCTCAAATATGCTATGTGCTCGAACACAGAGACTATCATCCTCGTCCTCATTGCCACATACTAGCTCAATCACACCTCTCAATACACACCAAGGACTATCTCCACAAGTCCAAACACACGACGTCAGACTCTGACATCGATCACAAGAAGTCATAAACTCCACACCCAAACTTTGCCCAAGTTCTGACGATCACCAGACAACCACAGACTTTATACCACATCATCACTCTATCGACGCCAACATCTTCATCACTGAAGCTGTCATGATGCCGATCTACAAGCAATAACACAACGCTCGACTCTAGAGAGAAGCTTGCTCGACTCACCTGGACATCAAAGAACACATCTCAGCAAACCCTCAAACCGTCATTCCCAATATGATCTTTCATCACAAGATAGTATTTGCACCCAGGAGGAATATCAGGTGGTACACCATTATCCTAGACAAGGTTCCACACAATCGAAAACCGACCTGGCATCACAGCCACAAGGTCACCTGACTCCAGCGAGTCACTCGACCAAACACGTCACGTAAATAGAACATTTCATATGTATCCAACAACCTATATCAATCAAATTATAACTCTCGTGCAACAGCACGTCACTGCACATTATTGCACAACTCAACATCTCGCTATCCAATCACTGATACCAAGACTACAGATCAACTGCAAATCAAACACGATCTCCGTCGTTTGTCAAAGCAAACACGATGACGGTCATCCGACAAGGCAAACATGATGATCATCATCCAACATCAACCCCTTGAGTCCTTAAACTCGTCCATCGAGTAACCAACCTAGACTTGCCTCTTACACTTAGCAAATCTCTCGTATGCAGAACTTATCACGGTTCTTCCATTCCCAACCAAACAATTGCGTCGATCCGAATAGGCCATGCCAACCAAGGCTTCTCCAACATCATACTGTTGGGACCACCATCTATACAAACAACTGTTATGCCAAGGAACAACACTTACCACAGTCGATAGTCACTCCTCGACTCCAAGAACTCTACACAGTTCCAAGTCCTCAAACAGAACAACAAGTCAGACTCTCAAGTCCACCAAAAACTTACTTGTGAATATCCCAACTAGACTGCGCTGACAAAATTCCCACTCAGCCAATAGCAATAATGCAACCGTACCCACGTAATCCAGAACAAACTACACACAACAGTTAAGGATTCTCTGCCGATCACTGCAAAGAACTCTTCTTCTCTACATCAACTCCCTAAGCATTCTTGTTTGCCAATGTAACCTCACAGGGAACACAACCCAAATGGTTCAACCATCCGTTGAAACCACGAAGGATTTGTCCAATAATCACCCAATCATGGCGATGCACGTCCCTGAGTCACAACTCCAAGGGTCACAACACGGATACAAATCCACTAAGATTCCATAGTCTCAGGACACAACCAAAACCTAAACCAATCAAAACCTGGCATCTCTGTCCACCTGAGATGAAACAACTCGCAACCAATATGCACTAGACAATCGTCTATAAGATAATCGTCTACAAGAACTCTCTCTCTCCTTCCATCCAAAGGAAAGAAAAGGGCCAATAAGAAACCATGGCCAAACCTCAGCATACTACCGGCGTACTCCCAGTACTCCTCAACACTTAGCTTCTAAGAACTCTGAAAGTCCTACCTCGAGGCCACATCAACTACAACCACACAGCCGTCGTCAATTTCGATCACAATACCCAGATCATCAGCTACATCAAACTCTTAACGCTCAGACCTTATTCACACACATGAACATCATCAAACTGCACACCTGGTACTACATATCCCAAAGGTCCTTGCTACTCGGGAGGATAGAAAAATAATACCAAAAGGTCCCTACTCTGGGGGACAGGAAAAGAATACCAAAGGTCCTTGCTACTCGGGAGGACAGGAAAATAATACCGAAAGGTCCCTACTATGGGGGGACAAAAAAATAATACCAAAGGTCCCTACTCGGGGGAACAGGTCAACAATACCGAAAGTTTCCGACTCGAGGGCAGG
This sequence comes from Heliamphora exappendiculata, assembly GCA_034768845.1. Classification (NCBI taxonomy): domain Eukaryota; kingdom Viridiplantae; phylum Streptophyta; class Magnoliopsida; order Ericales; family Sarraceniaceae; genus Heliamphora; species Heliamphora exappendiculata. The sequence continues at coordinate 15,375 of JAOTRH010450685.1, read as the reverse complement.
AAAATACCGAGGGTTGGATGGAATAAGGATGGAAGTCAGTATGATGTTTGGTACAAAGTAAAAGGTTTTAACTATATAAAGTTAAACTTGGATAATTTATGGCAAACTAGAAATCTTGATATATTTGAATTCACACTAGCTGTGCTAATGAACGTTGAAATATTTCAGGTAACGCATGATGAAATAAAGAATTGGTAGCCGAGAAAGAAAGTTTAGAGTTCATTTCAATTTCTGTATTGCATTTTAATTCTTGTATCTAGTTATAATGTTTGAATGCCGAATGCACTATTATAAGCTCTAGGGGTTTTGAAATGAATTATTAAAAATGTTAATGGAATGATTTCTTTTAATGAATAGGTTACTTTTGTTTCAAAATTGGAATGACTTGAATGAGTTTGTTTAAAAGAAAAAAAAATCAGTCGGCAAAAATTCAGAATAAGGAACAGAAAATAAAGAAAGAAAGAGGCCTTTGGTGGGTTTTGAGTCATATATGAAAATGGGTCATGATAGAAGTGGTATCAGAGCAAAAGTTTTAAAAAAAATCCAGAACTATAGGATAAAGTACACGATAGTGGCACATACGTATGTATCTTATGTGCATAACCACCAAACGATTATCCCTGAAATTTCGATTAGAAGAATGCCTGATGACCGTTTCTTCTGATGGAAAGTTTAGAAAAATTTATCAGGTGGGATAATGTTTCTTTTGTTGTGTGCATTATCATGCTTGGGTTTAAGTATGTCATAAATAAGAAGAAGATATCCTCTCTATATTATAGATTATGAACTTTATATGCGGTCTGAATACTTTTAGGTGTTATCTCCTTGCTTCATCATCGGTAGTCATCTGTTTTGGAATCTCTTACAAAAAAACCCTTATACAAATCTGTCGAATATGTTGCTAACGAGTCTGTGTGAAAATAGAATATAAGAAGATGTCGTCCCCAATCTAAAATGTATAAACAAAACTATTCTTGACTGTCATATTGCAAAATTTTTCTCTAGTTTATGAGAATCCAAAATAGTATCAAACGCCCACCTTTCAATACTTATATTCATAATCAATCTTTCTTTGATGTAGAGTTGCCAACAATGAATGTGCGTAGAACAACCAGTAGTGGAAACCTAGATGAATTTATGACACGAGATAAATAAGAACTACGACTAGAGTTCAGTAATAATTGTTTACCGACTGAGTCGAAAAGATTTATCTCACCGAGGCCAAACTCACCTCAGATCATCTAGGACCGACAAAAAAGGTACGTCACCGACCTAGATTATGTCCGAACACGACCACCTGTGGAGATAAGCCCAAACCCCAGTTACTAAGACGCAATCGATATGTATGATAGATTGTCAAGAAAAATGACACTGCGACAAGAAACGAGTACCGTAGCTATTTACGTAAGGTACGATCCTATTAACCTAACTCGAGTAAAGTTTGGAGGACCAAACTTTTAAAGGTGGGGAGAATGTGATGTCTCAGAAAAAAATATATTTAATTAATTAAATAAAATAAAAAATAATAATTATGATAATAATGACATTAATGAGTTTTCAGTTATGACCGTTACAAATTAAACACGACAATTATGATACTTCATTATGCTCATTTAAGAAAATAATTTAGTACAAAAATAATTATAGTCATTAATACAAATATATATATATACTTGTATATATATACATATATATGAATAATAAAAATAATGATAATATTTAAAATAAATATAAAATTTATTAAAGATATTAATAATGGTAGTTAATGTGTAACCGGTGGATTATTTAACACAATTAATATTATTTACATTGTATAACCGGTAATGCTATTAAGAAAATTAATAAGATTTATTTATGTTGTAAATTCAAAATAGTATACATACATGTATAATAATACTTAGTTAATTACAAATAAATAATGGTAATGGGTAGTTATAATAATTAAACTATTAAATTGTCAATTACGGCCGTTATATACTATTTAATCAAAAATTTAGTACGGTAATAATAATACTTAATAATAGTCGTTAATAAAAATATGTATATATACTTGCATATATACGTGTATAAGTATAAAAAAAAGAAATAATAATATTTTATATAAATACAAAATTTATTATGAGAATTAATAATAAGATTTAATTAAGATATAAATACAAAGTTAATATGAATATTAATAATATTTAAATACAAAAGTTATTAGAGGAATTAATAGTATTTTAATATGTAACCGGTGCTTTAAATTCTTAGAATTATATAAATATAGGTATATTAGTTATTAGATGAGTTAACTGTGGCTTCTCCAAATAAATAAATAAATAAATAAATAAATATATATATATATATATATACTATATATACGATATAATATATAATGTGATATTCGGTAAAAAAACAAAGTTACAAATATGCTGATTAATCTTTTGTCAGTTGCAAATATTACATACATAAATTACATAAGTAAATGTGAGAATAATAAGGCTTAATTATATGCATTTAAAAATACTTATACTAATAATAAGTATACTAATTATTTTTTCGTTATAATCGTTACATGAATAAATATACAATTTAATTATAAATTCAATACTAAAAATATATCTATATATACGTATATACACACATTAATAATAATACATTAATAATAATATTATCTACTTAATTACAAAGTTAATATAAATAATTAATAATATCCATTTAAGCTTAACCGTTGAAACGCCCGAGGGTTTAAACACGGAGCCACGACTGCCTCAAGTTCTATACAAAATACCTAAGGATTGGGGGAAGGCACCGGGTTAGTGTAAGAGAGAAAGAGTAAAGGAAAAAGAAAAAAAAAACAAAAGAGAGAGAGGAGCAGTGCGCTCAGCGCCAACCCACGCCACCGCCGCACCACGTCACCACCGCCGTCTACGCCGACCCCCATCGCTGACGACCCCGTCGTCGCCCACGTCGCCGCCAGACTCTCCTCCTTTCTTCTCTCTCAGTTTATCTCTCGGATTGTCCCTCCCTCTCTTTCTCTATATCTCTCTATTACGTAATCCAAGAAAAGCTTCAGGCAGAGCAAGGAAGAAGGCAGCGTGATGTCACCATCGCCGCCGCTCACCGCCAGTTCCTTCTTCGACGACCCCCTTGCCCCCTTTGATTTTGTCTCTCTCTCTCTCTTACATGAACTTGTGTGTGTGTATTGTTTAATTTGTGCGCTGTGTGAAAGTGTGTGTGTGTTTCATGTGATGGCTATATGTATGAGTGGGTTGTGAAGCACTGTGTATTTGGAAAAAAATAATTACTATTAAAATAATTTTATGAGAAAAATTGAAAGTTTTACAAAGATTAGACTTAGAATTTTATTATTCGAAATTAAGACGATTAAAAGAATTTGTTTTCAAACACCAGATTTTAAAGATTTAAAACAGAGTAAACAGTTTTAGATTAAGCTTTTAAATAAATATTTTAAAAGTAGTTTCCAGCAATTGTATTTTTAAAACTAGATTTTTCATGTAAAAATAGTGAGAGTTTTAAGAAATTAAAAAAAAAAGAACTTGTGCATAGAATTTAATTAAAAGATTCCTACCTGTTAAAAGTTATATTTTGTGACTTTAGTTAAGTCGAGTTTTAACTAAAATAGAAATTTTAGAAATTTAAAGATTTTAATAAAGAGCTCATTCTTTAAACTAAAAGAGAATAAAAAAATTCGAAAATTTTAGTTAGGTATTTTAATAAAAATAAGTATATAAGAAGTAAATTCTTAAAGTTAACATTTTTAAAATTTATATTTTAAGTGTTTTAACATAAGAAAGAATACCTTGTGTATTTTAATTAGTTTGAGTAAAGATTCTAATAAAGTTAAAAGTTAAAATTAAGGCTTAAAGTTAAAGTTTAGGAAATAAAATATTTCATTTTTTCTTACTAAATTTGTATTTTTGTATGTTGCTTTCTAGATCAGAAATTTGTAGACATGGACCAACTGACTGAGTTTGATTTGATTGGTGAGTTCTTAGATATTTTGTTTTCTTGTATGTTCTTCACATGCTATGAGATATCGAAATGAAAACTAAACCATGAATGTCTGTTATATTTTTCGGGCTAGTAAGCCACTGAACACGTGAGTTTTGAATACTGTGAGACCCTGCACCGTTTTAATTTATATATATATATATATATAAATGATGACGTGTTTTTCCTTCATGTTATATATCAACGATGCATGGTTTATGTTTTGGAGTTATAGAACAGCATGTATAGAGGTGTTTTATGCTTTCTTGGACCTTGTTTAGGCTTGTTTGGTTGGCCTTAGAACACAAAACCCAAGACCAAAACAGTAGGCTGTTCGGTCGACTGAACTGGTGAGTTCGGTCGATTGAACTGAAAACCAGTAGGGTGTAAACCTTGGGTTCGGTTGACTGGGGGGTTTGGTCCAGTCGACTGAACCATTTTTCTTGAGTTCGGTCGACTGAACTGAGGCGGTGCACGTTTTTCGAGGAGCTTTAGTCGACTGAAGTAACCTCTTCAGTCGACTAAACTGCCTTTTTGGCGAGCTTATAAATATCCTAAGGGTTGGAACGTTTGGAAAATGTTTGTTTCTTCCATTCTATCTGCCTTCTCTCTACATATTTGACCCGCCCGAGTCTAGTTTTTGACGAATAATTTGTGGATCCCTGCTATCACGCTGTTAGCTTCGCGCTCATCCAAACAGATTCTTGTTCCGACGAGGTCCAATTTTTGAGACGTCAGGTTTTGACCCAACGAGGTAGGATTCTAGACCTACTGCTGTTATGATGGTGTTATATGTAATTACAAGTGTTTTCACCGGGTAAAAAATGCATCAAATGTCATATTTTTTGTTTAAGCCTTGTTTTTCTGATAAAAAGCATGTTGTTAACTTTTCTTAGCTTATAGTACTGTATGACACATGATAGTATGGTTTTCAAAGGGTTTTCTTAAAAACGGTAGAAAATGATAGTTTTTGGCAGAAATCTCAACACTTGGTGTTTTGGAGGTTTGGAGCTCGCCTTCGGGGTTGAGTTTCAATTTTTTAAATATTTTGTTAAAAACAGGAAAAAACATTTTAAAAATGTTTTGTTAATCTCTATGTTGATGGATGGATCTATATACATGTATAATGTATATTTGCGAAAAGGTTTTGTAGTTGATGCTACAGTTTGGTTTTTAGAAAATTAACTAGATGTACCGGGATGACGTGTATTTGGCATGAGTTGCCCTCGGTGTAAGTCCAAAAATGTGCGCGCCATAGGTACTCAGGTCCTTCAGGTTAGTCCCCATAAATTGAGACGGTTGGGTGCTCAGTTCCCTCGGGTTGTCGCCCGAAAATTGAGTGATTACGTTATGGTGCTCCGTATAGAACTTGTCATTACCTAGCAGGCCTTAAGTGGTTCAGGACTAAGGTAATAGATAGGAGTCTATAGTTTCTTCCTTTGTCTGTGTGACAGAGTCGATACATAGGATCTTATTCTTCTTTTCTACGATGGTACATTCCGTGAGGAACGATGTTTTAGTTACCGTTTTTCTTCAACTGTAAAATGTGGTTTTGCATTGTTTAAATGCTTAGTTGTAAAAGGAAAACTGTTTCGGAGGTTTGTGGGAAACTTGGGGTTTTATGACGTAAAACCTTTTGGGTTTTGTGGTCGAGTTCGCTCCCACTCTACATGATTGCATATTTTCTGTTTTACAGCTTTATTGTCTGTTTCTATTGGGCTTCGACTCACGGGTGGGATTTTTTGTAAAACTATTTTCAGGTGATGCTTTGGATGATGACCATGAGTAGCTCTGATGATGCCCGCGGTGGTGGAAGACTTTTATAGTTTTCCTTCTTTTTGGTATGCCTATTCCTAAAGGCAGTTTTGTACGCCATAAGGTAATATACTTATGCATGTTATACTTGATGTTTACTGTTTATGAGAGATGCATTCTGGGTTTTCTTGTGATTTCAACAGGTGGATTTGAATGTATGAAAACCTATTCTTTTGTAAAAACTGGCATTTGGTGGATTTTCACGTGACCCTTGATTTTGGGGCGTGACAACTTAGTATCAGAGCTCTGGGTTCAAATACCTAGAAGCCATGAGAAAATGGGTTTATCACCTAGTGAGGTTGATTGTGTATGCCTGCTTGCATGTATTTAAACGTTGGTTTATATGTTAATAGCTTTCTGAGCATGATAATTGTGTATATGTGGGTATGGAGGTGGAATCTCAAGATTGATAAGTCTTTCTTTCGGGCGTTTGGTTAAACATATTTGGAAGCCAAGTTAGAAGTGCATTTGGCCGACGTGTTTTCTAGCCGGGAATATAAATAGGATATCCAAATGGATGAGTCTGTTTTGTTAGTTCTCCTCAGTATGTGAGACGTGTTAACATGATCTTATGTGGCAATGTAATAGCATAATTATGTGTTCCTGTTACGTAGTAACATGTTGTTTGAAAGCTTGTCTTGTTTATATTGCTTTCTATAGAATTATGTCTACGCGGGGAGCGCAGGGACGGGGTCGTGGCCGAGGCCGTGGCTAAGGTCGTGCTTATGTTCAGGTTCCAGAGGAGGGAGACGTTCATGCCCCACAGGAACAAGTGGGCGGTGCTGACGTTGTCCAGGTGATGCTTGCCACTATGCGAGTCATGGCAGAAGCGACAAGGGCTAGTGTACGGGTCCCTAAGCCAAGGGCTTATGTGGCTATGAGAGAGTTTCGGCGGTTGGATCCTCCAACCTTTGCTGGGGAGCCAGACCCCAAGGTTGCTACCGAGTGGTTGGAAGTGACCACGTCGATCTTTGATACTATAGATATTGAGGAGGATGCTTTGCGGGTAAAGTTGGCGGTGTTCCAACTGCGAGAAGATGGTAGAGATTGGTGGAAGTTTGCCAAGACCACTGTGGATGAGACGTGGGCTTCTTTTACGAGAGTCTTCTTGGAGAAGTATTTCCCGAGATCTTCGAGAGATACTTACCAAGAGGAGTTCCTCTCCCTTTTTCAGGGGAATCTGTCTGTGGTCCAGTATGAGGCTAAGTTCGCGAATCTGTCACGATTTGAACCAGAGATGGTATCGACAGAGGAGTTGCGCACTCAAAGGTTTGAGAGGGGACTTCCACCTACTATCAAGGATAGGGTTGCAGCTCTAGATGTGGAGGTGTACATCAAGCTGGTGGAAGCTGCTATCTGAGTGGAGAACTCGTTGGCAAATAGCCGTAGGATTAGAGAGAGCAAGAGTTAGCAGGGCAGTGGAGATACACAGTCTCGGGGGCGCATGAACAAGAGCCAGAGGTCGTTTGGACCTAGTTCTCATTTTACTGAATCATCTCAGCTGTAGTAGTCAGCACCTACACCTTCAAGGGCTTCGGCAGGAAGGCCAGAGCAGAGAGGGTTGATTTGTTATAGATGCGGACAGCCAGGGCATCGTTCAGTTGAGTGCTCGCAGAAGGGCCATGCTCAGAGTTCAGCACCTGTCCAATCACAGACGAGAGACCCACCGATCTATTTTGGGTGTGGTCAGTACAGGCACTTTCAAAAAAAGTGTCCTAGAGAGGGGAATGTCTAGGACACGACTAGAGCGTCGGTTGCTTCATCTATACAGAGGCGACAGGCTCCGCAGCAGCCTAGGGCTCATACATCTAGGTTTGCGAAAGGAGGTGCTTCAGCTCAGTTAATGAGGCAACCATCGACTCAGGGTTATGGTGGGAAGACCAGACCACCGCAGGCCGGGGCTTATGTTCTTGCTAATCGCAGTGCTTCCAAAGCACCAGTTGCGTCTGATGCAGCAGTTACTCCAGCCATAATCAGAGGTACTCTTCTAGTCTTTAGATCATGGGCCAGTGTTCTTATAGACACGGGAGCATCACATTCGTTTATATCCTCTGCATTTGTGTCTGCATTGGGGTTGGAAATGGACTGGTTGGGTAGTACCTTGTGTGTTGAGACCCCAGTTTGTGGGAGTGTGATGCTGAGCCTTGTTTGTAGATCCTGCGTGTTGGAGGTCATCAGTCGTTGTTTAGAGTTTGATTTTATCATTCTGGACATGACCACGTTTGACGTCATCTTAGGGTTGGATTGGCTGACGACTTACCACGCCTATATAGATTGTGAGTGATGGAGAGTGTCGATCTGTACATCGGAGGGTGACTGCTTCTACTTTGTGGGTGATCAGGATGAGAGCTTGGTGTCTGTACCAGGTGCTACGCAAGTTCGAGGGAACTTGGGTTCTCTCTTTTCTGCTCTCAGATTGGATATACCAGATGAGGTTCGAGGGGAGTTACCCCTTGTGGTGTGTGACTATCCAGACGTCTTTCCTAATGATCTGTTTGAGTTGCCACCGAGCTGAGATGTGGAGTTCTCCATTGATCTTATTCCAGGAGCAGCTCCTATCTCTATGCCATCATATCGCTTTGCACCTGTTGAGTTATGAGAACTCAAGGTGCAGTTGCAGGAGTTGCTGGAAAAAGGGTTTATACGGTCGAGTACGTCACCATGGGGAGCACCAGCTTTGTTTGTAAAGAAGAAGGATGGGTTGTTGAGACTATGTATAGACTACAAGAAGCTGAACCAGGTGACGGTGAAGAATAAGTACCCTATGCCTAAGATTGATGACCTGTTTGATATGTTGAGGGGATCGCGCTGCTTTTTGAAGATTGACTCGAGGTCAAGGTATCATCAGCTGCGGATTAGGGACGAGGACATAGCGAAGACCACCTTTTGGACTCGCTATGGTCACTACGAGTTTCTAGTTATGCCGTTTCATCTGACGAATGCCCTTGCCACATTTATGGGTCTGATGAACCGTATCTTCCATCCCTACTTGGACAGTTTTGTGGTCGCGTTTGTGAACGATATTCTGGTTTATTCGTCCACGAGGGAGATGCATGAGGAGCATTTGCACGTCATCTTGCAGCTTCTGAGAGAACATCGCTTGTATGCAAAGTTTGAGAAGTGCGAGTTCTAGATGTCAGAGGTGAGATTCCTTGGACACGTGGTGTCGAAGGATGGGGTATTAGTGGACTCAACAAAGACTGATGTAGTGACGGATTAGCAGCGATCGAAGAATATTTTTGAGATCCGTAGTTTTTTGGGTCTAGCGGGTTATTATCGGCGGTTCGTGAAGGACTTCTCAAGGCTTACAGCATCGATGACGTGTCTGACATGGAAGGGAGTCAGTTTTGTGTGGAGTGATTCCTGTGAGTCAGCTTTCCAAGAGCTGAAGAGGAGATTGACCAGCGCGCCAGTGTTGATTATTTCAAAGCGAGGTCTGGGGTATACAGTGTACTGTGATGCGTCACTTGACGATTTGGGCAGTGTGTTGATGCAGGGAGGTCAAGTTGTAGCCTACAGCTTGCGACAGTTGAAAACACACGAGAGGAATTACCCGACTCATGATCTGGAGTAGGCAGCCGTAGTCTTCACCTTGAAGACTTGGTGACATTATCTATACGATGAGCATTTTGAGGTTTTCTCTGATCACAAGAGCTTGAAGTACTTGTTTTCACAGAAAGACCTGAATCTTCACCGGCAACGATGGATGGAGTTGTTGGGAGACTATGACTTTGATTTGCAGTACCATCCGGGTAAGGCAAATGTTGTAGCTGATGCGCTTAGCAGGAAATCTCATGGCTCGTTAGCTTCTGTGGCTCTACGAGAATGGAACATGCTCGGCGCTGTTGGGGAGTTTGATTTGTGTCTTAGGGAGACAGGGGAAGGTGCGACTTTATATTATATAGCTTCACAGCCTGCATTGGTTGCACGCGTGCTAGAGGCTCAGAGGATTGATCAGGAGGCTCAGATAATATGGGACCGCATTGCTAGCGGGCAGGATATAGCAGGATGGGTGGTGAGTTAAGATCAGAGTCTAAGGTCGATCGGGCATTTGTTTGTGCCATAGTTGTGCCGTGCTGAGGTGCTACATGAGTTTCATCACTCACGTCTTGCAGTACATCCGGGAGGTACAAAAATGTATCACATCTACATCGACAGTTCTGGTGGACGGGAATGAAAAAGGGATGTGATCCGATTTGTTTCTCGATACTTTACTTGTCAGCAAGTAAAGGTGGAGCATTAGAAACCTGCAGGATTGTTGCAGCCATTGCCTGTATCTGAGTGGAGGTGGGAGAATGTCACTATGGATTTTGTATCAGGTCTTCCACGCTCGCCGAAGGGACACGATGCTGTTTGGGTTATAGTGGATAGGTTGACAAAATCTACGCACTTCCTCTCTATTCGAGTGAGAGACCCAGTGGACCGATTGAGTAGACTGTACATTTGAGAGATAGTTCGACTACACGCAGTACCTGTGACTATCGTTTCTGATCGAGACTTGCGCTTTACATTGCGCTTTTGGCAGAGTCTTCAGATGGCTTTGGGGATAAGCTTGACTTTTAGTACAGCTTTTCATCCTCAGATCGATGGTCAATCTGAGAGGACCATTCAGATTTTAGAGGACATGTTGAGAGCGCGCGTGCTAGACTTTCAGGGTTCTTGGGAGGATCATTTATCATTGGCAGAGTTTGCATATAACAACAAGTATCAGTTCAGTATTGGGATGGCACCGTATGAGGCTCTATATGGTAGACCGTGTAGGTCGCCTATTTGTTGGACAAAGGTGGGAGAGACCGCTGTTTTGGGACCTGACTTAGTGCGGGAGATGATGGAGCAGATTGCTGTGATTCGTCAGCATCTGGTGATAGCTTAGAGCCGCCAGAAGAATTATGCGGATCAAAGGAGGAGACCGTTAGAGTTTGTTGTGGGGGATCATGTGTTTTTGAAAGTTTCGCCTCGCAGAGGGTTGATGAGGTTTGGCTATCGCGGAAAGCTAGCACCACATTTTATTGGACCCTTCGAGATCCTGGAGAGGATTGGGGTGGTAGCATACCTTCTGGCCTTGCCACCTCAGTTAGCATCCGTGCACAATGTCTTTCATGTTTCTATGCTTCGGAGGTATGAGCCGGATCCATCTCATGTATTGAATTGGGCTGAGTTGCGAGTTGATGAGAATGTGACGTATGAGGAGCATCTTGTGAAGATTATGGATACAAAGGAACATGTGTTGCGGGGGAGAACGATTGCGTACGTCAAAGTTCAATGGCTTCATCACGGGGTTGAGGAAGCGACTTAGGAGCTTGAGTCTGGGATGCGTGCTAGATACCCAGACCTATTTACCTCGTGACCTTGTAGAGAATTTCAGGGAAAAAATTTCTTAAGGGGGGGAGAGTTGTGAGACCCTATACCATTTTAATTCTAATTTTATTTATATATATATATATATATATATATATATAAATGATGACATGTTTTTCCTTCATGTTATATATCAACGATGCATGGTTTATGTTTTGGAGTTATAGAACAACATGTATAGAGGTGTTTTATGCTTTCTCGGATCTTGGTTAGGCTTGTTTGGTTGGCCTTAGAACACAAAATCCGAGACCAAAATAGTAGGCTGTTCGGTCGACTGAACTGGTGAGTTCGGTTGACTGAATTGAAAATCAGTAGGTTGTAAACCTTGGGTTTGGTCGACTGGGGGCTTAGTCAAGTCGACTGAACCATTTTTCTTGAGTTCGGTCGACTGAACTCAAGGGTTCGATCGACTGAACTGAGGCGGTGCACATTTTTTGAGGACTTCGATCGACTGAAGTGACCTCTTCAGTCGATTGAACTACCTTTTTGGCGAGCTTATAAATATCCTGAGGGCTGGAACGTTTGGAAAATGTTTGTTTCTTTCATTCTCTCTTCCTTCTCTCTACATATTTGACCCGCCCGAGCTTAGTTTTTGACGATCAACTTGTGGATCCGTGCTATTCGCACTGTTAGCTTCTTGCTCATCCGGTCAGATTCTCATTCTGACGAGGTCTAATTTTTGAGGCATCGGGTTTTGACCCAACGAGGTAGGATTCTAAACCTACTACTATTATGAGAGTGTTATATGTAATTACATGTGTTTTTACCGGGTAGAAAATGCATCAAATGCTATATTTTCTGTTTAATCATTGTTTTTCTAATAAGCAGCATGTTGTTAACTTTTCTTGGCTCATAGTACTGTATGACACATGATAGTATGGTTTTCAAAGGGGTTTCTTGAAAATGGTGAAAAATGATGGTTTTTGGTAGAAATCTCAATACTTTGTGTTTTGGAGGTTTAGAGCTCGCCTTCGGGGTTGAGTCTCAGTTTTTAAAACATTTTGTTGAAAATAGGGAAAAACATTTTGAAAATGTTTTGTTGATCTCTATATTGATGGATGGATCTATATACATGTATAATGTATATTTGCAGAAAGGTTTTGTAGTTGATGCTACAATTTAGTTTTTAAAAGATTATCTAGATGTACTGGGATGACGTGTATTTGGCACGAGTTGCCCTCGGTGTAAGTCCAGAAACGTGAGCAGCGTAGGTACTCAGGTCCTTCGGGTTAGTCCCAATAAATTGAGACGGTTGGGTGCTCAGTTCCCTCGGGTTGTCGCCCATAAATTGAGTGGTTACGTTATGGTGCTCCGTATAGAAGTTGTAATTACCTAGCAGGCCTTAAGTGACTCAGGACTAGGGTAATGGACATGAGTCTATAGTTACTTCCTTCGTCTGTGTGACAGAGTCGGTACATAAGATCTTATTCTTCTTTTCTATGATGGTACATTCCGTGAGGAACGATGTTTTGGTTACCGTTTTCCTTCAACTGTAAAATGTGATTTTGTATTGTTTAAATGCTTAGTTGTGAAAGGAAAACTATTTTGGAGGTTTTTGGGAAACTTGAGGTTTTATGACGTAAAACCTTTTGGGTTTTGTGGTTGAGTTTGCTCCCACTCTACATGATTGCATATTTCCTGCTTTACAGCTTTATTGTCTGTTTCTATTGGGCTTCGGCTAACGGGTGGGATTTTCTGTAAAACTATTTCCAGGTGATGTTTTGGATGATGACCATGAGCAGCTCTGGTGATGCCCACGATGGCGGAAGACTTCTATAGTTTTTCTTTTTTTTTGGTATGCCTATTCCTGAAGGCAGCTCTGTACGCCATAAGACGATATACTTATACATGCTATACTGGATGTTTGCTGTTTATGAGAGATGCATTTTGGGTTTTTTTGTGATTTTAATAGGTGGATTTGAATGTATGAAAACCTATTCTTTTGTAAAAATTGGTGTTTTGTGGATTTTCACGCGACCTTGGATTTTGGGGTGTGACAAATGCATAATAAATGTATTGATAAAAGTTTGGAAGGTCTCGACTTGGGGGACAGTAAAGATACCGAAAGGTCCCTATTCGGAGGGACAGGAAAAGAATACCAAAAGGTCCCTACTTTGGGGGAACGGGAAAAGAATACCAAAGCTACTTGCTACTCGGGAGGACAGAAAAATAATACCGAAAGGTCCTAACTCTGGGAGGACAGAAAAAGAATACCAAAGGTCCTTGCTACTTGAGAGGACAGAAAAATAACACCGAAAGGTCCTAACTCTGGGGGGACAGAAAAAGAATACCAAAGGTCCTTGCTACTTGAGAGGACAGAAAAATAACGCCGAAACGTCCCTACTCTGGGGAGACAGGAAAATAATACCAAAGGTCCTTACTCGGTGGAACAGGACAACAATACCGAAAGGTTCCGACTCGGGGGCAGGAAAATACTGAGGGTTGGAAGGAATAAGGATGGAAATCAGTATGATGTTTGGTACAAAGTAAAAAGGTTTTAACTATATAAAGTTAAACATGGATAATTCATGGCAAACTAGAAATCTTGATATATTTGAATTCACACTAGCAGTGCTAATAAACGTTGAAACATTTCAGGGAACGCATGATGGAATGAAGAGTTGGTAGCCGGGAAAGAAAGTTTAGAGTTCATTTCAATTTCTGTATTGCACTTTAATTCTTATATCTACTTATAATGTTTGAATGTCGAATGCACTGTTAGAAGCTCTGGGGGTTTTGAAATGAATTATTGAAAATGTTGATGGAATGATTTCTTTTAATGAATAGGTTACTTTTGTTTCAAAACTGGAATGACTTGAATGAGTTTGTTTAAAAGAAAAAAAAATCAGTCGGTAAAAATTTAGAATAAGGAACAGAAAATAAAGAAAGAAAGAGACCTTTTAATGGGTTTTGACTCACTAGCCGGTCACAGACGCCATATATGAAAATGGGTCATGACAGTTGTCGGGGCATGTGAGTCGGTCTAGATATGTATTCATGTGCTGCATACATATACCTGTTTTCTTTTGGGACTCGTGCGAGTCGTGCTATCAAACTTGTTTTAAAACTGTTTTCTAACTCTGGTGAGTCTGATCTAAAACTGTTTTCAAACTATTTTAAGGCTAGAAAGAGAGTCGAAAACTGCACCTCGTTTTCCTAACATGTTTAGCTTATGTTGCATACTTGTCTAGTTTCTGCTGAGCTTTGGCTCATGGTGTGGGATTTGAAATATTTTTCAGGTACCGGTCACGCAGGTTGATCAAGAGGTGCCGGAGGGGCGAAAGAACGATAGTCTTCTTTTTTGCTTATTTTGAACATGTATGCTGTAACATGTTTTTCGGTGTTGGAACTGAGTAATGTAAGTCGTTTAGCGATTATATAAATTGCATGTATGTTTTATATTAAGAGTGTATTCTCGGGTTGGGTGTTGGGCGTTATGTTCAGTTTCTTGTGGGTGTTTCACGTGGCCTAGAGTTTGAGGCGTGACAACTTGGTATCAGAGCTCTGGGTTCGAATACCTAAGAGCCTTGGAAAGAGGGTGTATCATCGTGTGAGGTTGATTGTGTGTGCTTGACTGCATGTGTTTAAATGTTTTGATAACATGAACGCGTTTGCATGTTAAGCATGAGAATGTTGTGTATATGTGAGCATGGGGGTTGGACATTAGGATTGATTAGCTGTGCCTTTGGGCATTTGGATTAACAAACTTGGGAGCCAAGTTAGAAACGCGTTTAGATGACATGATTTCTAGTAGGAAATCTGAGTAGGTTATCTAAATTGACGTATCATTCTCGTCGGTTCTCCTCGGTATGTGGGGTTTGTTTAGCATGAACCTATGTGACTACGTGTTAGCATGCTTATGTGGTTCGTGCTTATGTGTTACATCTTATGTTCTATCTTCTTCATATAGACGCGATGTCTGTGAGGAGAGGACGAGGTCGTGGTCGAGGCCGTGGCCATGGTGTTGGCCAAGGGGATATTCCTATCCCTGATGCTGGGGATGCAAATGCTCCCCAAGGACCTGTTGATGCGGTAGAGTTGCTGCGTGCACTGGTGGGCTCCATCGGTCAGTTGGTTGAGGCTGCTAGAGGTGAGACCGTTAAAGAGAGAGTGTCTTAGTCGAAGGCGACAGTGTTAGGAATGTATACTGAAAAGCCATGCTTTTTAGGTATTTTATTCTTGATCCCTAGCATATTAATGAGAAACATT